>WNWK01006944.1:0-2500 GCA_009830355.1 Cherax destructor | reverse complement strand
AATGATGAATAAGAGTCACGTGCAAGGAGAAAGCCCTCGGTGCCTCAGAGAGATATATTGTTGCAAAGTTGTGTGTGCAACAACTGAGTCTTCTTGCTTGTGTCTTACGCCACAGATTCCGGGGTCTTGCAGACGCATTTCACCAGCCACGATACATGTCTTCGGTGATGTGGGGAACATGGCTCATACAGAGAACGAAGATTTTTTCTCTCGTGTTTAGGCTCAGTCTTCCAGGAGATGGATTGCTTTTGTCAGTAACCCGTTAATTATGACATGTGTAGCTTTTATTTGCCGTTCCTTCCATTTACAGGGATGTATATATTCTCTCTTGTCTGTTATTCCACTTTTATTCATGTAATTATCATCTGCTTTGTCCTCTTCTCTTCCCACAAGAATTTCATTCAGAGGGACAGTGTGGGGCAAAAATTTTGTTTAACTTCCATTTTTCCAGAACTTTCTTACGACCAGTGATGCATAAACGAGATATTTTTGGAAAAATAAACACAAATGCAGTATAATGTGATCCTTTATTTGGCTACGTTTCGCTCATACACTGGGCTTTATCAAGTCACAAACAGATCTACCTCGGTAAAACGTACTTGAGTATATATAGTATACAGTCAATAATAGCATTGTACTGCATGTGTGTTTATCTCCATGAGAGGCTTCTGTATGAGAGGCTTCTGTATGAGAGGCTTCTGTATGAGAGGCTTCTGTATGAGAGGCTTCTGTATGAGAGGCTTCTGTATGAGAGGCTTCTGTATGAGAGGCTTCTGTATGAGAGGCTTCTGTATGAGAGGCTTCTGTATGAGAGGCTTCTGTATGAGAGGCTTCTGTATGAGAGGCTTCTGTTGATGTTTCCTGGCAGAACATTTCTCTCTGTTGTACCAGAATGGTATACAATACCAACAAGATGAAATTAAGACACATGTGCAACATCTGGGTATCTTTATTGTAGACGTCTTTAAGGAGGGGCTCCTTGTTGCAGTAAAGAGGCTATCGGTCTGAGGAATTGGACCTCTTGGTCTTCTTCCTCAGACCGAACCTAATTAACCCCCAATCCCCCCTCCCCTTTCTCATCTTCCCCATCCTCCCTTTTCCCTTTCATCCTCCTCCTCCTCATCCCTCCCTTATTCCCTTCCCATTTTTACCCTGGGAGCTTCTCTCCACGGGCATTCTGGTTCCTAGGTAGGGGTAAGGGTATCGTGGTCCATCCCATTCCGTTGAGGTCCTTGGCGGTGGTGTAGTTTGCCGTGGAATCTGGATCGCCTGGGGATGTCCCGATCCCTCTCCGGTCTCCCGGGATGTGGCTTTGGGTATCTTTCAGGCGACGGGTGTATCTCTGGAGGCCACCTTTCGGATTCCGGGGGGGTGGTGGCCGAAGGAGGTATGCTTTGTGGCGGGTATCCGGCCGCCCTCTCTTTTGTCCGCCGAGGTGGCTCGGTGGATGTGAGGTTGCTATCCCGGATTGCTGGCTTACTGGCATGAAGGGTACGGTATGGCACGGGTTCCATGCAGCATCTGCACTACTTGCAGTGTTGAGGTCCTCTTGGGCGAGGAGGGGGATTTACGCCCCTTTCATTCCTCCTAGGAGCTATTCCTCCACGTTCCCCCCTTTTTTTGTTCTTTTTTTTCTTTTTATTTTCTTCTTTCTTTTTTTTATTAAAAACAAAAAGAAAGAAGTAACCTAACCATGGACGACCCAATCCATGAACCTACTACCCCCGGGCCCCTTCCTGATACTGCACCCAGTTCTGACCCTACCTCGTTAATGGACAACTCTTCGGACACCTCCAATACCTCTGTACCTCTTGCTGGTGCCAGTTCATCACCTGCTTCAGGTACCGGGGTTCCGACCGGCCATTTTGACACCGTAGAGGCTTCTCCCTCTACGGTGTGGCAATTTTCGGATTGCTCGCCCGTCCCATGTCGGACCACCTCTGGTCCCACATCCAAACGACCAAGACTTTTACATGACGATTCGACACTTCATTCTCATTCATCTCAGAAACAACCAGCTCATCACGCACTCCCCTTAAACACTTTGTTTCACACTACTCAATGGACAAAGGTTTTCTCCAACTACCTATCTTTCCGATCATAGTATTGGTAAGGCTCTCCTACACCATGTAGGTAAAGATATCTCCTTTCACACTCTCAAGAGTGGCACTCGCATCATCTCGGTCCAGAATGCTGGCCAAGCTCGCGATCTTTCTCTCCTTACGACAATAGATACTATTCCTATCACTATTGACAAGCATCATTCTCTCAATTCTTGTAGTGGTACTGTCATTTTACTCCACACCATTGTTCAACGGAATTTCCAGACATGTGGTGATGGCATTCTGGAGCAGCGAGCTCAAAGACCTCCCTATTCTCAAATTTGACACTTTTGTCCTCCCTGCCCGTAAGCAAAGACGTTATCCTTGCAATATAGCTCATTTAACATTTGACTGCGAACTTCCGCCCTCGATCTACATTGCAGGTCACCATTTACAAG
>WNWK01006943.1:0-99654 GCA_009830355.1 Cherax destructor | reverse complement strand
CGTAACAGGAAAAACACTGCAATGGATCAGAGAATATCTGACAGGGAGGCAACAACGAGTCATGGTACGTGACGAGATGTCAGAGTGGGCACCTGTGACGAGTGGAGTTCCACAAGGGTCAGTCCTAGGACCTGTACTGTTTTTGGTATATGTGAATGACATAACGGAAGGGATAGACTCAGAAGTGTCCCTGTTTGCAGATGATGTGAAGTTAATGAGAAGAATAAAATCAGTCGAGGATCAGGCAGGACTACAAGAGACCTGGACAGGCTGCAAGCCTGGTCCAGTAACTGGCTCCTTGAATTTAACCCTGCCAAATGTAAAGTCATGAATATCGGGGAAGGGCAAAGAAGACCGCAGACAGAGTATAGTCTAGGTGGCCAAAGACTGCAAGCCTCACTCAAAAAAAAAGATCTTGGGGTGAGTATAATACCGAGCACATCTCCTGAGGCACACATCAATCAGATAACTGCTGCAGCATACGGGCGGCTGGCAAACCTAAGAATAGCGTTCCAATACCTCACTAAGGAATCATTCAAGACTCTGTATACCATATACGTCAGGCCCATACTGGAGTATGCAGCACCGGTTTGGAACCCACACCTGGTCAAGCACGTCAAGAAATTAGAGAAAGTGCAAAGGTTTGCAACAAGACTAGTCCCAGAGCTAAGGGGATTGTCCTACGAAGAAAGGTTAAGGGAAATCGGCCTGATGACACTAGAGGACAGGAGGGTTAGGGGAGACATGATAACGACATATAAAATACTGCGAGGAATAGATAAGGTGGACAGAGACAAGATGTTCCAGAGAGGGGACACAGAAACAAGGGGTCACAATTGGAAGTTGAAGACTCCTATGAGTCAAAGGGATGTTAGGAAGTATTTCTTCAGTCATAGAGTTGTCAGGAAGTGGAATAGCTTAGAAAGCGACATAGTGGAGGCAGGAACCATACATAGTTTTAAGACTAGGTTTGATAAAGCTCATGGAGCAGGGAGAGAGAGGACCTAGTAGCAATCAGTGAAGAGGCGGGGCCAGGAGCTATGAATCGACCCCTGCAATCACAAATAGGTGAGTACACAGGCCCACACACACAGGCCCACACACACAGGCCCACACACACAGGCCCACACACACAGGCTTACACACACAGGCCCACACACACAGGCCCACACACACAGGCCCACACACACAGGCCCACACACACAGGCCCACACACACAGGCCCACACACACAGGCCCACACACACAGGCTCCACAACACAGGCCCACACACACAGGCCCACACACACAGGCCCACACACACAGGCCCACACACACAGGCCCACACACACAGGCCCACACACACAGGCCCACACACACAGGCCCACACACACAGGCCCACACACACAGGCCCACACACACAGGCCCACACACACAGGCCCCCACACACAGGCCCCCACACACAGGCACACACACACAGACACACACACAGACACACACACAGACACACACACAGACACACACACAGACACACACACAGACACACACACAGACACACACACAGACACACACAGACACACACACAGACACACACACAGACACACACACAGACACACACACAGACACACACACAGACACACACACAGACACACACACAGACACACACACAGACACACACACAGACACACACACAGACACACACACAGACACACACACAGACACAGTATAGTCTAGGTGGCCAATAACTGCAAACCTCACTCAAGGAAAAAGATCTTGGGGTGAGTATAATACCGAGCACATCTGATGCACACATCACTAAGGAATCGTTCAAGACTCTGTACACCATAAACGTCAGGTCCATACTGGAGTATGCAGAACCAGTTTGGAACCCACACCTGGTCAAGCACGTCAAGAAATTAGAGAAAGTGCAAAGGTTTGCAACAAGACTACTCCCAGAGCTAAGGGGATTGTCCTACGAAGAAAGGTTAAGGGAAATCGGCCTGACGACACTAGAGGACAGGAGGGTTAGGGGATTCATGATAACGACATATAAAATACTGAGCGGAATATATAAGGTGGACAGAGACAAGATGTTCCAAAGATGGGCCACAGAAACAAGAGGTCACAATTGGAAGTTGAAGACTCCTATGAGTCAAAGGGATGTTAGGAAGTATTTCTTCAGGCATAGAGTTGTCAGGAAGTGGAATAGCCTAGAAAGTGACGTAGTGGAGGCAGGAACCATACATAGTTTTAAGACAAGGTTTGATAAAGCTCATGGAGCAGGGAGAGAGGACCTAGTAGCAATCAGTGAAGAGGCGGGGCCAGGGACTATGAATCGACCCCTGCAACCACAAATAGGCGAGTGTACACAGGCACAAACACAGGCACGCACACACACACACACACAGGCACGCACACACACACACAGGCACGCACACACACACACAGGCACGCACACACGCACAGGCACGAACATACACACACACACACACAGGCACGCGCGCGCACACAGGCACACGCGCGCGCACACACTCACAGGAGCTGTGACTCTACATCTGCAACCACAACTAGGTGAGTACACACACGGGCATGCGCGCACACAGGCATGCACACCAGGCAAGGCTGAGGAACTAAGGGGAAAACGAACTTTGAGCGCAGCAACAGCAGATAAGCAAAGTCTAGGTGGCAATAACTGCAAACCTCACTCAGGAAAAGATCTGGGGTGAGTATATCCAATGACACACATCACTAAGGAATCGTTCAAGACTCTGTATACCAAAATACGTCAGGTCCATACTGGAGTATGCAGAACCGGTTTGGAACCCACACCTGGTCAAGCACGTCAAGAAATTAGAGAAAGTGCAAGGTTTGCAACAAGACTACTCCCAGAGCTAAGGGATTGTCCTACGAAGAAAGGTTAAGGGAAATCGGCCTGACGACACTAGAGGACAGGAGGGTTAGGGAGACATGATAACGACATATAAAATACTGAGGAATAGATAAGGTGGACAGAGACAAGATGTTCCAAAGAGGGCACAGAAACAAGAGGTCACAATTGGAAGTTGAAGACTCCTATGAGTCAAAGGGATGTTAGGAAGTATTTCTTCGGGTCATAGAGTTGTCAGGAAGTGGAATAGCCTAGAAAGTGACGTAGTGGAGGCAGGAACCATACATAGTTTTAAGACTAGGTTTGATAAAGCTCATGGAGCAGGGAGAGAGGACCTAGTAGCAATCAGTGAAGAGGCGGGGCCAGGGCTATGACTCGACCCCTGCAACCACAAATAGGTGAGTGCAAAAAAAGGCAAAAAAAAGGTACACACACACAGGCACGCACACACACACAGGACCACACGCGGCCGCACACACCACCACAGGAGCGTGACCCCCTACCTCTGCAACCACAACTAGGTGAGTACACACACGGGCATGCGTGCACACAGGCATGCACACCAGGCAAGGCTGAGGAACTAAGTGGGGCGAACTGTTGAGCGCAGTAACAGCAGTAAGCAAATGGGGGAGCAGGTCGAGATGGTGACAGGTCCTGTGCAGTGGTACGACCATGCCATGAGACACGGAGGAAAAGGCAATGGGAGGAGGAGAGGTAAAGGCCAGTCATTATTCATGGACTTCAGGAGAGCGAAGGGCGGACATACAATGAAAGACGGCAGAAAGAGAAACAAGAGATTGAAAACATCATCAGACATTGGTTAGAAGGACATGACTGAGATAGTAATTTTCAGAGAATAGAAGGGTACTCGAAGGGGAGAAATAGGCCGGTCAAATTGATTCTCAAGACAGAAACAGTGGGGAACAAGATTTTGCAGGAGAAACCACGGCTGAAGGAATCATCAACAATACAGGAGGGTGTTCCTAGATGGTGACAGAACAAGAACGGAAAAACAACAGCTGAGTGAGAGAAAACAAACAAGATGGGCTAGAAAGAGAGAGAAGGATAGTCAGCAGGGGACAACCAGAGCTGGGTGGAGCCACCCTCAGAACCCCACAGCCAAATATACTATCCCAATAAAAACAACACTCCACACTCTCACCCACTACTGCACAGTATCCAGTAGAATCCCATAGCACCATGCCAGGTTCCCCACTCCCCCAAACCCCCCAGAATACAGTGTTGGAGAGGAAACTGAAGGTATGATACACCAACGCTGATTGAATAACGAATAAGTGAGAGAAGTTAGCACGAAAGAATCAGAGGCATCACCAGAAACCAAGTTCACAGGAATAATAACAGATGCCATCTTTCCAAATGGATACCAGATCCTGAGGAAAGACAGAGGGAACAGAGGAGAAAGGAGGAGTGGCACTGGTCATCAAAAACCAATGGAATTTTGAGAAGCTAGAGAGAGGAGACAGATGAGAAGAGACTACGTAATATGAACACTTCAGTCTGGAGGTCCCAAGGTGATAATTGCAGTGATGTACAACCCACCACAGAATAGTAGGAGGGTAAAGCAAGAATATGATGAGAGTAACAGAGCGATGGTTGACACACTGGCTAAAGTGGCCAGAAGGGTACATGTGAACAGGACAACAGGTGCAAGGAAACGCATCGAATGTTTTCCACCCCGCTGGGAATCTAACCCGGGCCCTCCGTGCGTGAAGCGAGAGCTTTAGCCACCAGACCACCGGGACATGTACCAACACGTAAGGGGCACTACCAGAGAAAGAGGAGAGGACAAACCAGTAAGACTGGACCTAGTATTCATCTTGGGTAATGAAGATAGTGAGGACATAACATATGAAAGACCCCTAGGGGCTAGTGATCACGTACTTCTGAGTTTCGAATGCATAGTAGAGATACAAGTGGAGAGGGAAACAGGAAGGGCAGGACGAATGAAGCCAAAATACAAGAGAGGGGACTACATAGGCAGGAGGAAATTCCTGCACGAGGTTCAATGGGACAGAGAACTGGCAAGGAAGTCAGTAAATGAGATGATGGAATATGTGACAATAATATGCAAGGAAGCAGAGGCGAAGTTTTGTACCCAAGGGCAAAATAAATAACGAGAAGGCTAGGACGAGCCCTTGGTTCACCCAAAGATGTAGAAATGCCAAAACCAAAACCAAGTGTGCTAGAGAATAGAAGAAGTATAGAAGGCAAAGGACCTAGGAGAATAAGGAGAGAAATCGAAGAGCCTAAAATGAATATACTCGGGTAAAGAGAGAGGCCCAAGGACAATACAAAAATGTCATAGCAGCGAAAGCCAAGTCCGAACTGAAGCTGTTGTACAGTCACATCAGGAGAAAAACAACAGTCAAGGACCAGGTAATCAGGCTAAGGAAGGATGTAGGGAGATCACAAGAAACGACCAAGAAGTATGTGAGGAGCTCAACATGAGATTCAAAGAAGTATTCACAGAGGAGAAAGAAGGGACTCCAGAAAAGAGGAGAGGTGGGGTACACCAAGTGCTTAACACAATACAACCAAAGAGGTGAAGACGGTGCTAAGCGAGCTAGATACCTCAAAGGCGATGGGGCCGGACAATATATGTTAATGGGTCTTGAGAGAGGGAGTAGAGTCGCTCTGGGTACCATTAACAATCTTCAACATATCTATCGAAACAGGGCGACTACCTGACGTATGGAAGACAGATAATGTAGTCCCAATTTATAAAAAAAGAGACAGACACAACATTAAACTATAGACTAGAATATATAGTATGTATAGTCACGAAGATAATCAGGAGAAGAATGGTGGAGCACCTAGAGAGGAATGATCTTATCAACGACAACCAGCACGGATTCAGGGATGAGAAATTCTGTGATACAAATGTACTGGAGTTCTATGACAGGGTTACAGCAGTAGGACAACAGAGAGAGGGGTGGGTAAATTGCGTTTTCTTGGACTGTAAGAAGGCTTTTGAAACAGTTCCACACAAGAGATTAGTGCAAAAGCTGGAGGACCAGGCAGGTATAACAGGGAAGATACTGCAATGGATCAGAGAATACCTGATGGAAAAACATCAGTGAGTCATGGTACATGATGAAGTGTCAGAGAGGGCGCCTGTGACGAGTGAGGTGCCATAGGGGTCAGTCCTGAGACCGGTGTTGTTTCTGGTGTGTGTAAATGACATGATGAAAAGAGACTCAGAAGTGTCCGTTGGCAGACGAAGTGAAGTTAATGAGGCAGGACTACAAAGGAATCTGGACAGGCTGCAGGTCTGGTCCAGAAACTGGCTCCTGGAGTTCAACCCCACCAGGTGCAAAGTCATGAAGATTGGGGAAGGGCAAAGAAGACCACAGAGAGTACAGTCTAGGGTGCCAAAGACTACAAACCTCACTAAAGGAAAAGGGTCTTGGGATGAGTATAATACCGAATACATCTCCTGAGGCGCACATCAACCAAATAACTGCTGTAGTATATGGGTGCCTAGCAAACCTAAGAATAACATTCCGACATCTCAGTAAGGAGTCGTACAGGACCCTGTACACCGTGTACTTCAGACCGATATTGGAGTATGCAACACCAGTTTGGAACCCACACCTGGTCAAGCTCATCAAGAAATTAGAGAAAGTGCAAAGGTTTGCAACGAGGCTAGTCCCGGAGCTAAAGGGCACGTCCTACGAGGAGAGGCTAAGAGAAATCGACCTGACAACACTGGAGGACAGTAGAGATAGGGGGATATGGTAACGACATATAAAATACTGAGAGGACTCGACAAGATGAACAGACAGAATGTTCCAGAGATGGGACACAGCAACAAGGGGTCACAATTGGAAATTGAAGACTCAGATGAGTCAAAGGGATGCTAGGAAGTATTTCTTCAGTCAGAGATATGCCAGGAAGTGGAATAGTCTGGAAAGTGATGTAGTGGAGGCAGGATCCATACATAGCTTTGAGAAGAGGTATGATAAAGCTCAATGAGCAGGATGAATGACTTAGTAGCGACCAGTGAAGAGGCGACGCAAGGAGCTGTGGCTCAACCCCTGCAACCACAATTAGGTGAGCAATTAGGCGAGTACACAGACACACACACACATGCACACACCCATCCCGCATAGCACTGAACGCTAAATCCAACCCAAAGTTGTTATATAGCCATATCAGGAAGAAGTAAAGAGTAAAGGAACACTTAATCAGGCTGAAGAAGAAAGGACGGAAGCTCACATGTAATGATGAAGAAGTCTGCAAGGAGCTCTACAAGAGATTTAGTGAGGGATTGTCAGAGGAGACAGGAAGAATACTAGCAAACTTAATTGACAGAGTGCACAAGCTAGCATTGGACAGAACACGTACAACTGCAAACCTCACTCAAGGAGAAGGACCTTGGGTTGAGTATTTTACCTAGTGTGTCACCTGAGTAACATCCTGCTAACTGCTGCAGGATATGAACCTCTGGCAAATCTAAGACTAGCTATTAGACAACTAAGTAAGGAGTCATTCACAACACTGTACGTCATAAGAACATAAGATAGGAGGAACACTGCAGCAGTCCTATTGGCTCATACTAGGCACGTTCTTCTCAACCCCAACCCACTAACAAAAATATATGCCCAACCGATTTTCAGTGCTACCAAATTAATAAGTTTGAAAACCCTATTAAGTCATGTGCAAGTCCCAATCAGATCGAACCCCTCTCACTCATAAGAACATTGGAAAGGAGGAACACTGCAGCAGGCCTACTGGCCCATACTAGGTAGGCTCTCTAAAACCTAAACTCACAGACAACACATTTGCCTAACCCACCCTCATATTGAAGCAGGCAGCACCTGTATGGAACTCTCACCTGTTCAAGCATGTCAAGAAATTGGAGAAAGTGCAGAGGGTTGCAAAGAGACTTTTCCCGGAGCTAAGGGGTACATCCTTTGAGGAAAACGTTAAAGGAACTCAACCTGATGACACTGGAGGACACAAGGACTAGGATGTGATAGAATAACGACGTACAAAAAAATTCTTGAGAATTTGATAGGGTGAATAGGCACAGAATGTTTGAGAGATGGGAAACAGAAACACAAGGGCACAGCTGGAAGTTGAAAAAGCAAATGAGTCACAGTGATGTTAGGAAGTTTTATTCGGATTTATTGTAGACAGGAAGTGAAACGACCTAGAGAGTGGAGTGGAAGAGGGAGGATCAATACACAGTTATCGAAGCCAGGAGAGAGAGTGTGAACCTAGTATCGACCTGCAAAGAGGCGGGGTCAGAAGCTCAGACTCTACCCCTGCAACCCCATATGTGTTAGATAAAATAAGAGAGAGGGGTGGTACATATAAGCGAGAACACACACACAAACCACACACACGTATTAAAGCATACACTGCTTTTACGTTTTATGCATAAGATGACCCAGAGATGTTAATCAACACAATTGTGTTGAAAATGGTATAAAATACGGAGAGATTGATGATTAAGACGTGCAACAAATGGGTATCCTTACTGTTGAAACGTGTCGCCTACACAGTAGGCTTCTTCAGTCATATACAGAGGCAACAGGTGTAGTAGTGAAATGAAATTATGTAATCAGTTAGTCAACTTTGGAGACTGACCACCTCGTATCTCCAAGGTTGGTGGACTGATCATTTCACAACAACTGCTGCCTCTGTGTGTGACTGAAGAAGCCTACTGTGTAGGTGAAACCTTTCAACAATAAAGATACCCAACTTTTGCACACGTGTCTTAATCACCACACAATTTTTTTTTTGTATAAAACCTTGGAATAAGCTGAAGGTCTAAATTTCAAATTAATTAAACTGGTATAGTAGTATAGTGTCTAACACAGTGACAAGGAACCACCCAGAGGTTCTTTACGATCATAAAAGTTAAAACGATTAAATTCTCATATTTATGTATGTTTTGAAAATAATCAAATTATTCCTTTTTTTACACTAATTTATAGAATGGGTTACATATTCTTTCTTGGCTTTCCTGGATACTCCATTTATAAATAAAAGGGCGAAACACCGTGGCCGGAACGGTACACAAATAACCCACACATAGCATACCTTATAACGACATTTCGGTCTGACTTGAACTATTTATAAGTCGGACCAAAACACCATAAACTTCTCTCTCCTAAATACTGGTTATTTGTGTATACTTAAATAACAAAAGACTGTTCAAGCCAGGTAAGTAAATGGTTAACAAGAGAAGCTTATCAAGATGAACTTTCAACATATCTAGCAATGTTGACCCACAAAATCCTCCAAATAGCGCTTTCTATGCATCTCTACCCAAGGTCCCAAAAATCCTGCTTCCTACCCCCTCCCCCCCTAGCATCTTGGTGGTTCGGAAGAGATTTGGTCTTGTGTTACGGCCTCAGTAGATGCCAGAAAGGACATCGCTGACGAAATTCAATTTACATAAATGGCTAAGGGAGATGCTATTATATTAATTCAAAGCTTTCTTAATATCCAGAGTAATCCACATACAGGTGACTTATTGAAAGCCACCAATGACAACACAGGATTTAGTAAACATTCGGTCTTCAGTCTCCTAATCATAACTTTAGAGCTACAACATTTTAGGTTTCTACTAGAAAAATAAACAAGACGTTATGATAATGAACAAACTGGATGTTGGGTGCTCAGATACAAAAGAAGTCTAGTCCCGAAACCTTTGAATGGCTAGCGAATAGGTACAGCAAAGGTTATTGTACCTGTTCAGAAATGAGAGTAGGCTAACAAGCTTCTTGGAGCAATTGACATGTGCAGATGCCCTCTGTTCAATTTTATACACAATTCGCAAAACTGGTTTTCACGAGACAGCTTCAGCGAGCATCAGAATTTGAATAATTGTGTATCGTACTTAGTATCATTAATGGAGTGTCTAGATGTGGGTGTCAATGGTCCAAATCGGACTCAAACGTAGTCATAAGGTTCTTGTGTGTGCGGGGTATTTGTGTATTGCCTTTTTATTCCTCTTTGCTACTCTTAGTCTCGCAAATGGTAAAGTAATATTTTACATTATAAATGGATAGTGCTTCCTGAACGTGAGGGGATGAGGCTGCCATGTAACTAGTGAGGCGTTATCTCAGAAACTGCGCTCATCTTCCCCATTCTTTGGATGGAATATGAATGTTGCCCATTCCACAGGCGATGTATGACCCCGATGGATTTAGCGCTTTCCCGATTAAAATAAAACCAGTGAACGACATCAATCTTTAATGCTTGATGCATCGCGTGAAACGACTTTCAACTATTTCACGCTATGCAACATGCTTGACAGGTGCAAATTTTCTTTTATTTTGGGAAGTAACTGTATAATGCAACTTTTGCTCAGCTTTAAATTTTGAGTGCTAATGAGGTTTCCTCATAGGAAACTTTGCTTTGAATTTAAGTTGTTTAAGTTTCAATGCAGGGAATATCATTCTGTTCATAAATATGTCACAGTGTTTGACTTGATTGGGTTATCCTAGTTTACACAGTGTACTTTTATGCGACTATAACATAGGAGTGCTCTAGACCTTTTAGCTGTGTGTAGGTCCAAAGTTCCCATCATTATTGAAGGAATAGCGATCAGAGTTTCCATGCCATAATTAGTAAATGTGTCTACTGATTCGGTTGAAATCTTCCATGCATTAGATATTTTCAAAATGTGATGGAAAAGCCCTTAAAAAGTGGGGGTTATTGTTGTTCAGACACCCAGGGACCATTAACATTTACCGCCCACACTACCATCTAGCAGTTTGAGGCTAAACGTCAGTTCCTCGGGTCTGATTAAAGAATGGCTCTTCTGATAGGCTTCAAATTTAAGATTTCATTGACATTGTTAACAATCACTGAATTGTTGGAATCAGATCTGTTAATGGAGAATGCCTTTTCTGAAAGGCTTCTAACTTTCACTGTTGGGAGGCTTTGTTCCAAGAAAGTTTGGGTTTCAGTTTGAGCTAAAACATTAATTTGCAAATTTTATTAAATAAGTTGGTTTCCATGTTATGACTGGAGAATGCCACTTCTTATCGGGTTCAAACAGTAAGCACTGATGTATTTTAACTAAGTATTTTTGTATTGAATTTGGTCATTTTTTAAGAAACAAATACAAATGTTCTTTTTTTCACGATTGTAGACAATATTAAATAGAACTGAAGAGCAAATTGGAAAAAATTGAGTAATTTTGAAAATTCTCGTTTGCATGTAGTTTTTAATTTTCTTAAGTTTAAGGAGAACTTTTGTTTATAAATTTACAACACTTCATTTGAAAAGTTCTTGGAATAATTCAAAATTACAGGATCCCATTTCTTAATGTTATACAGACTTTTCCTCCTCGGTTACTTTCCATCTGATAACTTTATAAAGCCTTTTGTACTCAGCTGCAAAATTTCAAGTATTTAACCTATTTATTCAATTTAGGAAAATGGTGGAACTGTTATGGCCGTGTATAGCTGCCATTGTTATTTTTTTAATCTCGAAATGGTAAAGTTTTGATTTGCATTAATTTTTGTGTGCCTCCTCATGAGTTATTCCTAGATGCTCGTAAGGGATGTTTATCCTTCGACGAATTTGATTCCATTCCATTTCTGAAGCAGTGCGTCTTTCCCCTTTGGGATGTAATTTAAGGAGTCAATCTTTGATATTTTAAGCCTTTTACTGAATGGATGGAACATCTGTGGATTTATACTTTTTACCATTAAATTTCGTTGGTTTATGAGCAATAACTGGAGAATGCATCTTCTGATCGCCTTCAAACTTTCAATAGTGTTGATGCGTTTTCCTCAAACGATGCTTTACCTCGATTTAAGGCTGTACAAGTTTCAAAGAGAGAACTGTAGAGGAGAGAGAGATAGATTTTAGTTAATGTTGAGTGAATGCATGGGGAGTTTTGAACCAAGTGAGAGAGTAATTGTGGTTTTGGATCTCAATGCGAAAGTGGGTAAAAATGTTGTGGAGGGAGTAGTAGGTAAATTTGGGGTGTCAGGGGTAAATGAAAATGGGTAGTATTTAATTGAACTATGTGTAGAAAGAGGTTTGGTAATAAGTAATACTTATTTTATGAAAAAGAGGATAAATAAATATAGAAACTATGATATAGCATGTAATCAAAGTAGTTTGTTTGATTATGTATTGGTGGATGTTACGCTTTTGACTGCATAACGTAAATGAAAGTCTTGGCTCCTAAGGGTAAACAACCTGCCTAGTCTAAGGACATTTATATTATATAAAATTGAAAAAGAAACCACTCTAGGGGTCAGCTTGTACTTTCACATTAAATGTGGAGACAATATTAAATTTATTATAAGGACACAAAAATTCACCTAACTCCCAAACTCGCCATTTTACGTAAGTTTATTATTTTTAAATGCTTTTGTAAGTGTATTTTTGGGGGTCTAAAAGGACTAATCTGTTTTACATTATTCCTTATGGGGATAAATTCGTTTAGTAATGGCACTTGAACAGCATTCTGGAACGAAAAAAATATCGTTAACCGAGGTACCACATTAGTATGTATATATATATATATATATATATATATATATATATATATATATATATATATATATAATATATAAATATATAATATATAATATATATATATATATATATAATATATATATAATATATAATATATATATAAAATATATAAATATATATATAAATATATAATATATATATATATATAAATATATATATAATATATAATATATATATATATATAATATATAATATATATATATATATATATATATATATATATATATATATTATATATATATATATATATATATATATATATATATATATATATATATATATATATATATATATATATATATATATATATATATATATATAATATATATATATATATATATATATATATATATATATATATATTATATATATATATATAATATATATTATATATATATATATTATATATATATATATATATATATATATATATATATATAATATATATATATATAATATATATATATTAATATATATAATATATATATATATATATATATATATATATTAAACTTGCATATACATCACCACCAGTACTCGCATCAGCTCACTAGCACACTGCTACTATCATTTATAAACAGGAAGGCTCCATGACACCCTCCTCCCCCTTTCTTCAGGATACTCAACCTTCAGGTACTCTCCCAAAATTTAAAGTGTGTGAGTACACACACACTTAAGACAAAGAATTGGCAAAATTATTATGATTTTTCCATACTTTAATAACTGGCCTGGAAACTCACGACTTAAATCCAACAGAGAACATTTGGAAACTTAATAATGGACGTGTCCTTTAACATCATCATCTTGACTGCCATTAAGCAAGTGTGGGACGGCATTTGATTTTTCAATCCTCCACAAGCTAGCCTGCCTTACAGGTAAACATGAGAACACTTAAACCAATTAAATAACTATGGTATAAACTTGCAAAAAAAAGTCACAACGCCAAACCATTACTTCTAGCCGCCGCTCTCCTCGTACTGACTCAAAAGCACCTCACCTGCTCCTTTCCTGTCTTGGCTACTCTTCAGGACTTAATACACGTCCGGTTTCAGAACAAATCCCGGAAACTCACATTATATATGGAGCGTTTTTTTTATACAATATTCACCAATACATTGCGTAATAATGGATAAAAGATTTATGGGTAGGCTTCAGAATGTGTTTATAAAGGGGCAACGGACATATCGGATCATTATTTAGTTATAGCTACCGTTAGAGTCGGCCAAAAGGAAAATGACAACAGGAAGAGAGTGGTGAAAGTTTATAAACTAAGGGAGGAAGAAGTTAGAGCAAGATACAAGCAACTACAATCAGAAAGGTGGACTAGTGCAAGTATGGGTAGTGGGGGTTGAAGAGGGAGGGGATAGTTTTTAAAATGCGGTATTAGAATGCGGGGCACAAGTTTGTGGCTATAGGAGGGTGGGTGCAGGAGGAAAGAGGAGTGATTGGTGGAATGATGAGATAAAGGTTGCGATAAAAGAAAAACAAGTTGCTTATGAGAGGTTTTCACAAAGCAGAAGTGATATAAGGGCAGAGTATATGGAGAGCAAAAGAAAGGTGAAGAGAGTGGTGAGAAAGTGCAAAAAGCAGAGCAAATGATAGAGTGGGAGAAGCACGGTCAAGAAATTTTGCTGAGAATAAGAAAAAAAATTAGAGTCAGATAAACAGGTTAAGAAAGCCCAGGGAACGAATGGATTTGTCAGTTAAAACAAGAGTAGGGGAGTTAGTAGATGGAGAGCTGGAGGTATTGGGTACATGGCAGGAATATTTTGAGGAACTTTTAAATGTCGATGAAGAAAAGGAGGCAGTAATTTCATGCACTTGCCAGGGAGGTACAACATCTTTTAGGAGTGAAGAAGAGCAGGATGTGTGTGTGTGTGTGTGTGTGTGGGGTCGTAGGCATTACGTAGAATGAAAGGGGTAAAGGAGCTGGAACTGACGGGATCATGACAGAAACGTTAAAAGAAAGGGGGATATAGTGTTGGAGTTGTTGGTATTTTTGTTTAATAAATGTATGAAAGAGGGGAAGATACCTAGGGATTGGCAGAGAGCATGTATGGTTCCTTTATATAAAGGGAAGGGGGACGAAAGAGATTGTAAAAATTATAGGGGAATAAGTTTAACGAGTATACCAGGTAAAATGTATGGTAGAGTTATTATTGAAATAATTGGAGGTAAGACAGAAAGCAGGACTGCAGATGAGCAAGGAGGTTTTAGAATGGGTAGGGGAGGTGTAGATCAAGTTTTTACATCGAAGTATATATGTGAACAATATTTAGATAAAGGTAGGGAAGTTTTCATTGCATATATGGATTTAGAAAAGGCATATGATAAAGTGGATAGGGGAGCAATATGGTAGATGTTGCAAGTGTATGGAATAGGTGGTAAGTTACTAAATGCTTTAAGGAGTTTTTATGAGGATAGTGAGGTTAGGGTGTGTAGGAGAGAGGGAGATTACTTCCCGGTAAAAGTAGGTCTTAGACAGGGATGTGTAATGTTTCCATGGTTGTTTAATTATTTATAGATGAGGTTGTAAAAGAAGTAAATGCTAGGGTGTTGGAGAGAGGGGTGGGATTAAATTATGAGGAATCAAATACAAAATGGGAGTTGACAGTTACTTTTTGCTGATGATACTATGCTTTTGGGAGATTCTAAAGAAAAGTTGCAAATGTTAGTGGACGAGTTTGGGAGGGTGTGTAAAGGTAGAAAGTTGAAAGTGAACAAAGATAAGAATAAGGTGATGAGGGTATCAAACGATTTAGATAAAGACAAATTGGATATCACATTGGAGAGAGGGAGTATGGAAGAAGTGAGTGTTTTCAGATATTTGGGAGTTGATTTGTCAGCGGATGGGTTTATGTAGGATGAGGTTAACCATAGAATTGATGAAGGAAAAAAGGTGAGTGGTGCGTTGAGGTATCTGTGGAGACAAAAACGTTATCCATGGAGGCAAAGAAGGGAACTTACGAAAGTATAGTGGTACCAACACTCTTATATGGGTGTGAAGCATGGGTTGTATATGCTACAGCGAAGAGGAGGCTGGAGGCAGTGGAGATATCGTGTCTAAGGGCAATGTGTGGTGTAAATATTATGCGGAGAATTCATAGTGTGGAAATTAGGAGGTGTGGAGTTACTATAAGTATTAGTCTTAGTCACGCAATGCTATAATAATATTTTACATTATAGATGGATAATGATTCCTGAAGGTGTGATGACGGGGGGGGGAAGGGGGGGGAAGGTAGCCAGGTAATTGGTGAGGAGTTCTTAATCTAAGAAACTGCCTTTATCTTTCCCTTCTTTGGATCGAATGTCGCCCATTCCACAGGCGCTGTATGACCCCGATGTGTAAAACCAGCAGCCTTCGAAGGCGTCCTGCCTGACTGTGGAAATGAAGCTTCCAAGAAAATTGAAGTGATGCCCTTTGTCAAATGAAAATTGTCAACGAATTAAGCACATGTGTGATATAAAAGATGAGGTGACTGCAGGCATAAAAATGTTTGGACAGTTTAGTCTCCAGCTGGACGACTCATGTTAGTAATGATGCCCGATTCAAAGCTCACGTACCATATGAAGGCCCGGAAGATATGGAAGAGGAATTTTATGTTCTGCCGGCCATTACAGATCACCAAAACTGGAGAGGATATACAGTGGTACCCCGGATTTCGGCCATAATTCGTTCCAGAATGCTGTTCGAGTGTCGTTACCGAACGAATTTGTTTCAATAAGGAATAATGTAAATTACTTACAAAAATACGCTTACATAATTGTTCGAGTTGGGAGCTGTACAAAATCCTGAGGTCCACTGTATTCAAGATTGTGGACTCATTCTTCAAGAAAGAAGGGCTCACTGGGGAATAGTGTTTTAGTGTTTGTTGTGATGTTGCACTAGCTATGAGAATAGCACCTCAGGGTTTCATTGCTTGAGTGAAAGAAGAAAATCCACGCGAGCTGAATGTATTTCTCTCACGGTGAAAAATTTGCTTCACAGGTTTTCACTGAGGTCGTTATTCTTATTAAAGTTAGGGCTCTTAATTCCAGGATCTTCACTCCTAAGTGTTTTGATTTTGGTTTGGGTCATGTGCATCTGCCATATCACTCTGAGGTTAGAAGGTTTTCACAAGGAATTGTGCTCCAACAATTGTTTGAATCGCTGGATGAGAGTGATTTTGGCTGAAAAGAATCATCCATTGGCCCCAAAATTCTCATATTCAAGAATGCATGATGCAATATCTTGCCGAAATTCTACATCATTTCCATCAGTATGTACTCTTCTAGAGGACAAAACATTTACCCTCATCCAGTTCGAAAGCATAATAGTGGAACATAGTTCCAAGCTGATCACAGATTTCGATCACTAAAATATCGAGAATGTGAAGGAATACACCTGGGTAAGACATTGAACCTTAGGGTATACGGTATTTCGATCGTCACACTATAGGAGCTCCTCATCCTACGTCAGCAAACTGCAGGAGCAGCTTCATTAAGGTTTCAGATAGCAAAATGAATTCTGAATCAAAGTTTAACAAAAAAATCGGGAAGAGAAGCCCTAAAAGTGTTCCTTTCCTTAGATACAACTTTCCTGGGCGAGGCAGGAGTTTCAACACACTCGGTCGCAAAGACTAGGTATAGAAACCGTCTACAACCAGAGAATGATATATGATGCGATATCTCATCTGAAATCACCTCAGTTTAAGAAGCTCATTAAAAGCAGGTAGTGTCAGAGATCTCATTAATTACTGACACCTCTTCGACGATACCTCAATTAACCTATTGAATAGGTGTCATATTTATTACGCAAAATCATTATGATTTCTGTTTATTAGTCACATAAATAAAATATTGTCATTTACGCTTTAAGACGAAGGTAATATTTTTCACTTCAGTAGCAAATAATAATAATACTATGTATTTATATTAACACATCGGCCGTCTCCCACCAAGGCAGGGTCGCCCGAAAAAGGAAAATTTTCGTCATTCACTCCATCACCGTCTTGTCAGAGGCGTGCTTACACTACAGTTATAAAACTGCAACATTAACACCCCTCCTTCAGAGTGCAGACACTGTACTTCCCATCTCCAGGACTCAAGTCCGGCCTGCCGGTTTCCCTGAATTCCTTCATAAATATTACCTTGCTCACACTCCAACAGCACGACAAGTCCTAAAAAACATTTGTCTCCATTCGCTCCTAACACGCTCACGCAAGCTTGCTGGAAGTCCAAGCCATTCGCACACAAAACCTCCTTTATTCCCTCCCTCCAACCTTTCCTAAGCCGAACCCTACCCCGCCTTCCCTCCACTACAGATTTATACACTCTCGAAGTCATTCTATTTCCTTCCATCTGTATTTCTACAAGTACATGTACAAGGTATAAAGGCCTAGCTGACATCAATGACATACTACTATTAAAACCCCCCTTTTTTGCAAATTTGGTCAATTTTGTCCCAGGATGCGACCACACCATTCGAATAACACCCAGGTACCCCCCCCCTCCCACCCCTCTCTCCCCCAACTCTCTCTTCCCCAAAACTCTCTTTTCCCCCAAACTCTCTCTTCCCCCCCACTCTCTTTCCCCCTAACTCTCTTTTCCCCACTCTCTCCCCCTCTTCCCCCCACTCTCTCCCCCACTCTCTCTCCCCCTCTCTCTCCCTCCTCTCTCCCCCAATTCTCCCATATATCATTAATATATTCCCATTTTATATTTTTATATCACATATATCTTACATATTATGTTTCCATTTATGTGTGTATATATTTATATATATATGAAAATATATATATTTTATATATATATATTATTTTTTATATATATGTAATTTAATGTGTTCCCATATATATAATATATATATTTTACATATATATATATATAAATATATTATATATCCTTTTATTTTATTTTTTTCCCCATTTTAATTTCTCTTCCATTTATTTCTTTTTACTCCTCTTCTCTTCCCCCACTCTCTCTCTCTCTTTTCCTCTCTTTTCTCTCTTACATATTTTTTATATTTTCCCAATATTTTTATATATTTTTACATATATATTTTTTTAAATATTTTAATATATTTTACATAATATATTTAATATATTTTACATAAATATATATATATATATTTTATAAATATATATATTTTTTACAATAAATATATTATATTTTTATAAACAAAAATATATATTTACAAAAGTATATATATATATATTACATAAAATAAAATATTTTTTAAAAATATATTTTTAGCAGCAAAAATTATATATGTTTACATACATAAATATATATTATATGTTTATAAATATATATATATATATTTTACATAATATATATATGTTTACATAAATATATTATATATTTACATAAATATATATATATATTTTATAAATAATATATATTTTATAAATATATATATATTTAAATAAATATATATATATACATAAATATATATATATATTTTACATAAAATATATATATATTTTTTAATAAATATATATATATTTTTTAATAAAATAATATATAAATATAATATTTTTTATAAATATATATATATTTTTATAAATATTATATATATTTTTATAAAAATATTATTTTAATAAATATATATATATTTTTACATAAATATATATATATTGCATAATATATATATATTTTTTATAAATATATTTTTATATATTTTAATATATAAAATGTTATAATATATATATATTTACATAAATATATATATATATTTTATATTGTTATACATATATGTTTTATATGTTTCAATATATATTTCCCTAATATATTTTTTATATATATTTTTTTAAAAAATATTTATTTTTTACATAATATGTTTTTTAATATATATTTTATATTTTATATTTTTACAAAATTTTTTATATGTTTACATATATTTTAAAAATATTTTTTATATATTTTTATATATTTTTATAATATTTTTATATTTTTTATGTTTTATATTTTAATATATATTTTTATATATTTTATATTTTCATATATTACATATATATTTTATAAATATATATATATATTTACACAATAAATTTTTATATATTGTTTTACACATAAATATATATATATATATTTTTAAATATGTATATATAATATATTTTTATAAATATATATATATATATATTTATTTTAAATATGATATATATATTTTAGCATAATTAATAATATTTTATAATATATATATTTTACATAAATATATATATATATATTTTTATAAATAATATATATATATTTTTTATAAATAATATATATATATTTTACACATATATGTTTTCATAAATATATATATATTTTACACATAAATATATATATATTTTACATAAATAATAATATATTTACATAAATATATATATTTTACATAAATCATATATATATATATATATAACATAAATATATATATATATTTACATAAATAATATATATATTTTATAAATATTATATTTTCACAAAATATATATATGATATTTTTACATAAATATATATATATATATTTACTATATATATATATATATAATATATATTTACATATATATATATATATATATATTTTACATAAATATATATATTTTTATATGTATATGTTTCATATAATATTTTAATAATATATATGTTTAATGCAAATAATAATATGTTTTTTACAAATATGTATATGTTTGCACAAACATCATATATATGTATTTTAATAGAATTTATTATATTATATGAAATAATATATGTTTTAAATAGTATATATGTTATGACATAATAATTATGTTATATGTATATATATGTTTTCATAAATAATATATATATATATATTTCCTAAATATATATATATATATTTTATAAATAATATATATGTTTAACATAATATATATATATGTATTTTACATAAATATATGTATATATATTTTACATAAAATAATATATTTTTATAGATATTTTTTGAAGCAAATATATATTTCATAAATATTATATGTTTTACATATAGTATATATTTTACATAATATATATAATAATATATTATTTTACATGTTTTTAATATATATATATATGTTTACATAAATATAATATATATATGTTTTACATAAATATATAATATATATGTATTTATATATATATATATATATTTTACATAAATATATATATATTTTACATAAATATATATATATATATTTTACATAATATATATATATATGTTTGCATAAATATATATATAATATAATATATAATAGTATATATATATTTTATAAATATATATATATATATTTAAAATAAATATATATATATGTTAATATATATTTTATGTTTATAATATATTTACATAAACATATATATGTTTTACATAAATATATATATATATATTTACATATAAATTTTCATAAATATATATATATTTACATAAAATATATATAATGTTTTACAAATATATATATATATATTATATTTTATGGTTTTATATATATATATATTTTACAAAAATATATATATATATTTAATAAATATATATATATATATTTACATAAATATATATATATATATATTTTACATAAATATATATATATATTTTAATCATAATATATGTTTTTACATAAAAATATATATATAATATATTTTATAAATTTTTTTAAAATATAATATGTTTTAAAAATAAATAATAATATGTTTACACATCAGAATATATAATAATTTTTTTATAGAAATATGTAATATGTTTACATATATAGTAATATATGTTTTAAAAATATATATATATATTTAATCAAATAATAATATATTTACATAATATATATATATATATTATTGCAAATAATAATAATATATGTTTACATCAAATAATAATAATATATTTAATAAATATATTTCATATAAAAATAATATATGTTTACAAAATAAATAATAATAATAATATTTTGCTAAATATATAATTGTTTTCATAGATAATAATATGTTGCATAATAATATGTTTAATAATAATGTATATGTTTTAAATAGACAATATTAATATGTTTTTTGCATAAGAATATATGTGTATATATGTTTAAATAATAATATATATGTTTTAATAGATATGTATGTATGTTTACATAAATATGTAAATATGTTTTGCATAGATATATATTTTTTTAAAAAATAATAATATGTTTCACAATAAATATGTATATATTTACATAAATAATATATATATATATTTTTACAATAAATATATATGTTTCACATAATATATATTTTACATAAATATATAATATATATATGTTATTAAATATATGTTTTAGCATAGAATATTTATCATATGTTTATGTAAATATATATTGTTTGTATAATGTATATATATGTTTATAAATAATATGATATGTATGTTTAGTAACAATGACATAATATGAATATGCTGTATGCATATATGATTATGTTCATAAATATATATAAAAATATATGTTGATATATATGCAATATATATGTTATAAAATATATGCATATGATATGTATTGTGTATATGTATATGTTTTATTGCTGTAATATTATTTTGCACTTTATGTGCAAAATAATATATTTAAATATATATGTATATTATTTTACATATGTATTTATCTGTTTATGTTATTATATGTATTTTATATTTTACATGTATATGTTACATATATATTTTCATATGTTTTACATATATGTTTTACATATATCTTCCCCATATCTCTTATCTTTTATCTCTCTTATCTTTTATATTACCTTCCCCACTCTCTCTCTCTCCCCATCTCTCTCTCCACTCTCTCTCTCCAATCTAGATACGTTCTCGCCCTCTCCACTTCCCAGAACTTCCAGCTCTTCCTGTTGCCCAATCATACCGTTTCTTAAATCTTTCCAGTAGGAGTTGGTAAATGGGATGACGATGGGTGTAGCGTCCGACACAACCATTCAGGAGTCCATCAGGAAATTACGATTACGTTGACTCCGGCATCAGGGTACAGGTCACTCTTTTGTAGCTGCCTCGTATCGTGTTTGAATAGGTCTTCCCAGTGGAAACAGGGACAATACCAAAAAGCCTATGAGAGGGGGTACACCGATAAGTTCTGTACGACACACACAACATGGGGAGGCGTAGGGAAACTTTTGATGAGTTTGAATAAGTCGTAGGCAGAGAAACCTGACAACGTGTCAACATGGATTCTTGAATTTTACGAATGAAAGCAGAACTGTCTGTCCCACTAGCAACATCTGCAACAAGTAAATGAACATGCAACACTTGCCAGAAACAGGGAATGTAAGCCCTATACTTAAGGAGACAAACAGAATTACTGACCAGTTTCTCTGATAGGCAAGCCATGCAAGTTACTTTTGATGAGTTTCGAGAGTCTTACTACTCTCGGTGCTAACCTGGTCAACGAGGCTGTTGCTGTTGGAGGCTCGCTGCCCCACGTATCCATCACAGCCTGGTGGATCTGGCACCTGGTGAAGACACTTTTCTAGCTTTATCGCGAAGTGTGTGCCAGCAGTGTTTCTGATATCTTCTGGTAAGATGTTGAATAATCTGGAGCCACGAATGTTGATATAGTGTTCCCTTATTGTGCCCACCTGCTTTTCACTGGGTTTATTTTGCACTTCCTCCCATCTCTCTCGCTCCAGTATGTTGCTATGGCAGTGTCCAGATTTGGATCGAGGCCTTCGAGTGCTTTCCCCTTATATATTATCATGTATCTCTTTCTCTCCAGTGAGTAATTTTTTTTTTATATTTTATTTAAAATCATATGATATACATACATTATGGAGTCTTACAACAATCATAAAGAACATACAACAGTATATGCTATAAAAAAAACCTTTTATATTCTCAACCTACATCCCACAAAAACCAAAATCAATAATATGCATATCCTTATCTTCAGCAACCAACATGTTGCAATAAATTGTATATACAGTAGCAATATTAGGCAGAACCATAATGTCCCAAACAAAAATTATACCCCTTGACAACAACACAATACTGATTGCCAAAAATATATATCACCCCAGGCCTCTAAAGACCTTACTTCCACCCCAAGGCAATTTCATGCACTATCACAAATTCTCACATGCCAACACAACACAATTCATATTGCCCTCCCCCTTCCTTTATGTCAAGTCATCATTACATATATATCATCATTATTTGACCCTAATGATTATTATAATGTCCCCATCTTACCCGACATAATAAAAAACTTACTCAAGGAAACCCACTGGTTTAACACCATACTCAAGGTAACCCACTGGTTTAACACCATACTCAAGGTAACCCACTGGTTTAACACCATACTCAAGGTAACCCACTGGTTTAACACCATACTCAAGGTAACCCACTGGTTTAACACACAAAACCAGCGAGACAAAGGAAATGGTGAGGATAAACCCCCAAGAATTTACGGAAATGAAATTTGTACACTTACAAGGCCTCATGAAAAGACCAAACAAAATCATGGAGCACCTGAAAATACATCCTCCTTTAGGATTATACAATGATGATATAATAACCCTAGCAAAGTATGACATAAGTCTGACTTGACATATACACCTGATATACAGCCACATGTAAACACACGTGCAAACTACCGTCCCAGGCCAACACAAAATATTAAATCAATACATTGTCATTGTCTCTTCATTTTTCTAAGTTTTGGTGAGAACCACTGCTCTGCTCTGATAGATCCAAACCCGATCACACAGCTAGACAAGCCCCCGCTACCTTTCCCTTAAATCAAAACCCTTAAGTGACCCCTTCCACCCTCATCATTGTCATGGGTACCCACTATCATACCTAAACAGAAAGAAGAACACCCCAGCCCCAGCTCTACCCGCCCCTACCACCGAGCCCCTCCCCATGCAACTCACATACATCCCTGAAAGACTTACACACTTTTCATACCACCCCCGGCCTGGAGACCAACCCCTCCTATCCAGCCCCTCCACCACCCCTAAATAATGTAGCCATCGTTAAACGCCTATACTACTCTGGAAAAGCCCGTTCCTATGCCCTACCATACAAACCTCGATTCCTACATACAGTTCTATAGAACCTGGCTGCTAATACCCTGACACGTGCTTCTCCCCTGACCTCCCTCATGCCCCATGACACAAAAATATAATCCAGCGCCAAGTACATTATGGCCCTGCATACATCCTCTGCACAACCCCCAACATCTAAACTGAGGACCCTCAAAATTGACAACCCCCTTCCCCCCATCATCCTTATAATTCCCCCAAACCATTCCCTTACCCTCGCTAAGTCTTCACAAAAATAAACTATGAAAAGCGGTCTCCAGCATACCACACACATTATAAAGACCATTCCCTACCAGCCCCATCACGAAACGTTGTGCCCGCGATGCTAATATGCCATGTAAAAACTGGAAACCCGTTTCCCGTACCCTGGAAGGCAATTTCAGCTTCTTAAACCAGTACCAAATACTGCTCCAATCATACATAGGGTATGTCTCAACACTTTGCAGTACCCTACCACCACTCCCAACCCTATCTAACCTGCCCACCCGTACCTTCCCCGGATCTGCTACAATAAGAAGGTGCTGCAAGAGTGTCTCACATACCATAAGATCCCTACCCTGCCACCACCTCCGCACCTCCCTCATAACATCATTCACCCACACCCTGCAAAGACCGCCCCTAGCTAAAAATTCCTGCCTCACATATAACCCCATTAACCGTCTCTTCAATGGCATCAATCCCATGCCTCCATGAATCACCCTAGTCGTCACAACCTCCTCCCTTAACCATAATTTACTGTACACCAAAGTGTTTACAACCGTAACCCTTTGCAAAAGGGTGACTTCCACCGTCCTCCATCCCATCATTCTGTTCAATGCCGCCTCCACCACCAAAGAAGAATTCATTTCCCTCGCCCTCCCCGTCCCGCGCAGAAAACCACACAACAGATTTTAATACTTTCAACAGTTACTCAATGCCCCGCCTTCCCAAGAACCTACCTCCAATAATTTCGACTTCACTCTATTGACCTTCATACCAGTCGCAGCTCCAAATATCTCAATTATACGATTCACATTCCCCAAACCTTCTGAGCTTCCCACTAAAATAGTAGTGTCATCAACGTATCCGATAATTCCCGGAGCACCATCCCACAACTCACCCACCTCCCTGACTCCCTCCCTCACCAACCCATAGAAAGGGTTTTGCAAACATGCAAAGAGAAGCTGCGACAAGGGACATCTCTGTCGCAACCCCCTCCCCATGCTTACCTCGGACCCCACCTTCCCATTCACCTGTACCCTGACTGAAACCCGAATATATTGCGTGCTTACCCACTCCACAATTTCCCCACCAAACCCCTGTCTTAACAAGATCTCCCGTAACATCCCCCTATCTACACTATCATAGGCTGTTTCCCAATCCAGCACTACGACACCCCCTTCCCTACCTTCCACAAAACCTCTAATTCTGAGGTGCCCCCCACTAATACTTTGCCCCGGAATCCCATATTGCCCCTGATCTAAGAATTTGTTCAAAACTTTCTTCATACGATTACCCAAGATGTGCGCAAAATTTTTATAATCTGAACAGAGTAAGGTGATTGCCCTATAATCCTTCAAAGTTTTACAATCCCTCCTTTTCGGAACTAAAACCACAACCCCAGTACGCTGTTCCTCACTTGTACTACCTGATATATTTATGCCATTGAATAAAGCCACCAAAACCCTGCGCAAAACCCTGGCATCTTCCCCAAACGTTGTCCCTGCACCGCCTGCCACACTTCATCTTCAGTAATAATCCCATCCATACAATCTCTGTGTGCATCCCTTAACCCTGCATCCATGCCTTCCAACACTATCTTACGTGATCCCCAATCACCTTTCCCCTCCCCTAACTTTCTTCGAAACCATTTATCTGCATAACAACTCATTGCTTCTATTGTCCTCACCACCTGACCACACCTGAACCCCCCTCCAAATCCTCATCCACGGTCAATGCCATGATCGTCATCCTCCGTTTCCTTCTCTGAAATCTTCGCAAAACCATAGCTGAGGGCTTATCTCCCCAAAGGACGTCCTCCACACCCCCCCGTACCCTAATTGCATGAAAAGCCTTATTTTGTAAATCCCGCAATTGACCCTGTATGTCCGTAATTTCACCCACAAGGTACCTCCCTCCCCCTTAATAGCATTCCCGTAACTGATATTCCAAATAACGCTGCTTACCGTACCTCAACCTCGCCTCCTCCCTTCCCAGCCTACCGTAAAAATCCGTAATAGCAACCTTCACCCTATCTGTCCACCAATGCACGATATTTTCAATTCCCCATCCTCTTTCCCCCACAACCTAGCCCACAGATCTGCAAAAACCTCCCTATGATCCAGTCCCTGCAGCACACCAATATTTAATTTCTAATAGCCAGGAAAGATGCGGACTGCCCCTACCCATACAAAATTAGCTAATACACGCCCTATGATCAGAGAAACCCATTTCCACACAGGTGAAACTGCCGACCTGAATCGCTGATGACACACATACCCGATCAAGCCTCGCTGCATATCCTCTTTGTATATAAGTATGCTCCACGTCCCACCCAACGCCCCTGACTACATCCTCCACCCCTACCGCTCCCAACACATCCCTCAAAACCCCCAAAGCACACCCTGCCCCAAGAGGCTAAACGTCCCTCCCCCTGATCACACAATACCAATCACCTGCAATAATGGTCACCAAGGGGAGACCACGCTAAGCATAAATGAAATCCCTCATAACACACGACGGTCATTACTTACCGGCATATACACCCCAATTAAGCACACCTGAATGTCACCCCACGTCCTGTCCACCCTAACTATCCGTCCACCCCCCTCCTCCCATGCCTTCAAAGTGAAGGGGCTGGTCTCACGTATCCCTACCGTCACCCCTCCCTTTAAATGCTCTGAGCTCCCAGTATACCCATTCAAAACAAGATCTCGTCCACACCGGAAATTATGTTCTTTGAGAATACAAACATCAGCCTTCATACGTCTCAAAGTCACTTCTTCCCATCTCCTTTTGACCTCCGCCCGGAGCCCATTCACGTTCATATTTAAACACTTGAATTCTGTAGCGGGGGCTTCCCTTTTTGCTTCACTATTCCCGACACTCCTAGCTTATTCCCCATACTCACGCGCAACCCTTCCCCCCCCCCGGTCCCCCTCGACCCTTCCTTGACACCCCTCACTGCCTCCACCCAGGCCTTTTTGCAAATCCACTGGCCGGGAGTGATGACATCATCTTCATCTGTACCACTAGGCCTCTTACAGGACTCGCCCGTAATCTCCATATCCCCTTCCTGAGATGCATGATGTACCTCATCTTCCGCCACCACCTCCAATGGTGGATCGAACACAGGAGACACCCTAACAATTCCACCTACCAAACCCTCTACCTCAGGGCTCAAACCAACATCCGAAGGCACCATATCCCCCTGTAAAGGGCTGTCTAACAACCTATGCAAATCCTCCAGACTGGTGACCTGCAGTTCATCCATCACATCCACCTCCGCAGCTTTCACCACCAAGACACCCGGAGACATGTCCTCATCCTCTTCCCGCGAGGCCTTTGGCAACGTCGAGACCTCCAATTCAGCCACCTCAACAGCATTGCTCCAACTCCCTGACACCACATCCGTATGAGAAACCACCTCTGCTTCAGGCATCTCCATATCCACCGCTGCCACTGATCCAGGCACCTCTTCACGTTGATGAGAAGGACGTTGTCCCTGACGCTGGTTACACGCAGCCGCCGCATGCCCCGGGGCCCCACATAGTCTACATGTCCTCTGCTGCCCAGGGTATGTCACATAAACCTGCGTCCGAAAATCTTCCATGATAACATACGATGGTATTTGCCATCTGAGGGTCATCTTGAGGGAATAAGATCCCTCTGGCATGCCGGCATATATACCCTGGGCCCACCGACCCATATTGGCTGCATGTATGGTTCCAAACTGGCAAAAACCCTCCTGATGTCCACTTCGGTTGCCTCAAAAGGAATGTTTCGTAAGCGTATCCACAAATAGCATGTCGAAACATCACAAAGTCGAACCTCCATGCCTGCATTGACCACAAGACACTTCTCTTGATACTTGTCAACAACATTCTCGTATGCCCTGGTGGTCATGAATTTAATGAAGATCCTCGCAGCTCCGTTTAAGGAAATCCTGTATATATCTGCAGTAGAAATCCCATAAACATCTCGTAGAATCAAGGGCAGGAAAACCTCTGCATTGCTGGGATATAGCTCCTTTCAACAAGTCTACACAAACCGTGTTCACTCTGCGCCAATAGCGGTCTGCCATTGTGGTGAAAACAAAGTTTCCCCGTTTCACCGATAGGGAACATACACAGCTCACCCATTCACCGCCAAGGTTGGGGAGCGACTGATCCCAGTAATTTAAATTCGTTATTGGCTCTATGTGGGCTGTAAACGATCTCTGTATTTGTTCAAGCTCTGACATTTCTTCTGCCTTGAAAGGGCCCGTCGACACTGAGCAATATTGCCAATGAGTAAGCACTAGAGATTTGGCATGTATCACCATTGGCATTATTTTCCTTGTTTTGAAAGTTCTCAATACCCACCCCGTCATCCTCCTGGCTGTTGTGATCTTTGTCTTATTATGTTCTTGGAAAGAAAGGTCAGCTGACATAGTTATTCCCAAGTCTTTCACGTGTTCCTTTCGTTTTCTTTAGTGATCCTCTTGAGTTTTGTATACAGTGTTCCTTTTGAGTTCTTCATTCTTTCCATACCTAAGCAGCTGAAACTTATCATCATTGAACGTCATGTTGTTCTCCACTGCCCACTGAAAAACATTGCTTATTTCTTTCTGTAATTTTTCAGTGTCTAATACCGTAGTTACTTTCATATTTATTTTAGTGTCATCTGCAAATGATACAAAATTGTGACGAGTATTTTTATGTCTCCTATGAGGATGAGAAACAGCAGAGGTGCCAGGACAATGCCTTGGGGAACCGAGTTTTTTACCTCGCTTATGCTGGATTTTGCTGTTTACTTATTCTACTTTTTGTGTTTGTGGAACCCGGAAATCCATCTGCCTACCTTCCCCGTAATGCTTATGGCCCTCATTTTGTGCGCTATCACGCTATGATCGCATTTGTCAAACGCTTTTGCAAAATCTGTGTATATCACAGGTGCATTTTGGTCGCCTTCCAACGCCTCCGTAATTCTGTCATAATGGTTCAGCAGCTGTGACAGGCATGATCGTCCTGCTCTAAATTTATACTGGTTTGGGTTATACTGGTTTGTAATCTTCCGTCTTAACACTTCCGAAGATTATGTGGGAAGTTAGGGCTACGAGTCTAATTTTTTGCTAGTGTTCTACTACCTCCCGTATGCAAATGTCTTTAAGCCCTTCGGTATTTCACCTAGATCTAGGCTAGGCTCTTTCTCAAAAGAATACCAAGGGCTCATGATAGTGGTACTTTGCACTTCTTTATAAATAAGGGCATTCCATGAACCTGGTTTAGGTGCTGAGTGAGTGATCATGTTATCCATTTCTTTTTCGAAATCTATCTACTTTGCTGTCATTTATTGGGTTGCTGAACGCACTCGTACTATTGTTTTAGAATTTCACTTATTTTCTGTTCATCGTCATTATTTGAGTCTCCTCTCAATAATGGTCCAATTCTACAGGTAGTTCTTAAATTGGATTTTGCATAGGAATAAAAATATTTGGGTTTATTGCAATATCTTGTATGGCCTTTTGTTCCCTTTGTACTTCTGTTAGGCACGACATCCAAAGTTTTTGCTCAAAGTCAGTGATCTCTCGGCTAAGATTATCTTTCCTTCGTTGTGATATATTAATGTTTTTAAGCAATACATTAACCCTCTTTCTTCTTTTGTACCATCTTCTACGCTCTCTCTATATCTGATATTCTGGGTTTCCTCAAAGGTGTGTGTTTAATACAGACCTTGTATGCTTCTGTTTCAGCTTCTCTAGGCACTGGTGGGGATTTAGGGCGCTCATGTCCGATTCCCAGGATATGTCTTGATAGTTCTTGGTTTATTTTTTTCCCACTCAATTCTATAGCTGTTGAAATTCAACTTGCTGAACATCCCTTCTCTTACATTAGTGCTGCAGTTCCCTAACCCTGAGTTTGTTCTCGTTTGTACCTGTATGATGCTGTGGTCAGAGTTCATTTTTTTTGTAATTGTCATGTCTCTGATTAGTTCCTCGTTGTTTGTGAATATCAAATCCAAGGTAATTTCATTTCTAGTGGGATCAATTATCTGTTGGTTCAATGAGTACTTTTCACAATATATTATGAAAAAATATAAAATACTTGGAGAGAAAGAGGACTGATTAACAATAAACATCACTGGTTCAGAGATTGCAAATCTTGTCTTACGAACCTGTGGAAATTCTATCACAAAATAACAGATGTGAGACAGGAGAGAGAGGGATGGGTGGGCTGCATTTTCTTAGACTGTATGAAAGCATTTGATACTGACCTGCACAAAAGGTTGAGGCAAAAACTCGATGAGCAGACAGGAATAACAGGGCCATTTCATTTCGCTTATTTCTGTACTAAAGTTATTTGATGTTTCATCATAGAGACGAAATGAAATCTTACTAGTGTCTTGTATAAATTGACTTATGTTTGTTAGGAGGAAGTAAGTTTATTTAGGCACAGGTATACATAAGTACAATTATCACACATTATAAATATGTGACTTAATTCCACTGGGGCAGTGATCAAGTAGTTTTGTCCGTGATTGTCCTTGTCAGATATGGTCAATTAAAGATACACTTGTCTCACAAATTCTTGTAGGCGTAGTTATATCTGGTATTATCATGCAATTACTCATGTTATTAAGGAATGCAGTTACTTGAGGGTCTTCAGTTTGGACAAGGTTCTTGTTCAAGTCGCCATCAAGTATTAGGTGATGTTTAAGCGATTGCGGATTATTAGATCTTTTAGGTTCTCATTAAAGGTGAAATTATTAGTGTGAGGTAACCTACAGACTGCTCTAATTGTAAGTGGAACATGTAGAGGTACTGCACATAAATGCATTATAGTACGTATATCGCAGTACATCCCACAATTTGGTCGGACATACATTTAGGTGTGGCTGTGTACCCAGGAAAAACAAAGATGTCTGTTGAGTAATGTTTAAGTTTGTGTAGCGTCTCAGAAACACACTCCCACGTATTACTATATATTAAGTGATTACATAAATGACAGATAGTTAATACTCCTAACTGGTGCGACCGTGTCGTGTTGGTGGGGGGTAGCGTCCTCAGGAAAAAGACGCCATAATATATATATATATATATATATATATATATATATATATATATATATATATATATATTTATGTCGTGCCGATTAGGTAAACTTCGATTTTGGCTTAAATAGCAACGCTCACCTTGCCATATAAGACAAGTGAAAATTTTGTATGCAATAATTTCGCCAAAATCATTCTGAACAAAACGAAAAAATATATTTCATTATGTTTGTTTATTATTAAATTAATGTTAACATATTAAAATATATTTAGTTGGGTTAGGCTAAATTAAATTGCGCATGTTGTAATAAGGTTAGGTAGATTTTCAAAGTTTCTCTTGGTACAAAATTATAAATTCTTACATTAACATAAATGAAAAAATATATCTTTAAACGTATAGAGAAAATTTTAGAAAGGACATAATTTTAAATGAGTTCTTGCTAATTGACCAGTTTTACCTAATCGGCACGACATATATAAAAAAAAAAAAAAAATAAATATATATATATATATATATATATATATATATATATATATATATATATATATATATATATATAATGTCGTGCCGAATAGGTAAAACTGGTCAATTAGCAAGAACTCATTTCAAATTAAGTCCTCTCTAAAATTTTCTCTTATACATTTAGATATACATTTTTTTCAGTTATGTTAATAGAAGAATTAATAATTTTATACCAAAGGAACCTTAGAAAACTTACCTAACCTTATTATGACAAGCGCAATTAAATTTAGCCTAATCCAACTAAATATATTTTAGGTAAGTTTACAATAATTCAATAATAAACAAACACAATGAAATATATTTTTTTTTCATTAGGATCATTATGATTTTTTTGCGAAATTATTGCATACAAAAATTTTTGCCTGCCTTATTCGGCAAGAAGAGCGTTGCTATTTAAGCCAAAATCGCAAGTTTTACGTATTCGGCACGAAATACAAACCCACACACATTATCTCTCATTCCACAGCAGGACTCGAACCTGCAAACTCTGCATCGGAGTACACCGTACTTTATCCACAACTCTTGGTTGGTTTGAATTCATTCAGCTGTAATCCCCAAGTGCTTTTGCGAAGCCCCATATGACACAGAATAACTGGACTAGAATTATAATTAATAAACTGTTAAAAAACTAATAATAGGCTAGGTGCTGAGCTGAATCCAGAAATGGTAGACCAGGATTAACTACAAATGGATCTCTACAAGCTGCAGGATTGGTCTGGCAAATGGCTATTGGAATTTAAACCCCACAAATGCAAAGTTATGAAAATAAGAGTAGGGAAGAAATTTTCAAAACAGTGTACAGGCACGGGGAATGAAAGCTACGAATAGAAGAACTTCGGGTAAACATAATTCCCAGCATTTTGCATGAAGCACACATCAATCGAATAACAGCTGCAGTAAACATGAAACTATCAAATTTAAGGGTAACTAAGTCAACCAGCACACCTTCACGACCCTATACATGGCATTTGTCAAGGTCATCTTGAAATGTGAGGCGTCAATATGGAACACGGATGTGGTACAGCATGTAAAGAAGCTAGAGAAACTGCAAAGATTTGCAACGAAATTGTTCATAGAGCTATGGGTATAGATTATGAGAGGATGAAGCAGATAAACCTGATAGCATTAAAAGGACCAAACGTGTCAGGGCTAAGATACGGTGCCCCTTGGCCTGGTGGCTATAGCTCTCGCTTCACAAAGCGAAGGTCTGGGTTAGATTTACAACGAGGGTAGAAACACTGGGAGCGTTTCTTTACACCGATTGTCTATGTTCCTCATCAACAACTGATGTGGGTCGCATCCTGGGACAAACCTGACCTAATTTGCCCGAAATGCTCAGCATATGAAGCGGCTTTCTATATAGTAGTATGTCATTGATGTCAGCTAGGTTTGTATACCTAGTACATGTACTTGTAGAAATGAAGATGTTAATTAATATTATTAGTATTAAAGATGTACAAATCACTCAGAGGAACTGACAGCTGGAAGTTAAAAGCGCAGACGAGTCACAAGGATGTTAGGAAATACTTATTTATCATTAGAGTGGTCAGGATGTGGAAGGGAACTGGTAGTCAGAATCCATACACTGAAACCAGTAGTGGCCAGCAGAGAGGCGGGCCAGGAACTGAGAATCGACCCCTAACAACCACAATTAGGTAAGTAGAATTAGACGAGTGAGATCATTAAAACAGAGGGCAGGGAAGAAGAGGATTTACGTCAACTGTAGTTAACGTAACCTAAGTTAAAATTAAGAAAGCAAAGTGTTAGAATAAACTTTAACAAGTGCAGTCTGAGGTGATGCAGCTGTGGAGACCAAAGTACCACGAGAACTTTTTATACAAGTCAATAAAAACTTCTAGGTTTCATCACCAAGATGATAATTCTTTGGATAATTCAATTAAAACAAATAGCAGTCTTCTAGAAATGTGCAAATGAGAATAGTCTCTAAGATATGATGGTTTAATTATGCAAATATTCTAACATCTCGTAAAAAAAAGTGATCCGAAAGTGTAAGGGGAGGAAATTGTGAGAAACTTGTGCCCTTCTGAAAGTTAGGATGGGTCAGGAAGACAATTAGTGCGACACAGCCTGCCTGGCTGTGTAATTTCATAGTTTATATCTGCTCATCAGAGGGACTGGATACCATCTAAGACTGTACACCCGCCTCTTGCCACCAGTTTTATTACTCCCATTATTACTTCTCACTCTTTCCCCCCCTATATCTATCTCTCCCTCTCTCTCTCTCTCCTCCTCTCTCTCTCTCCTCCTCTCTCTCTCTCTCCCTCTCCTCTCTCTCTCCCCTCCTCTCTCTCTCTCCCCTCCTCTCTCTCTCCCCTCCTCTCTCTCTCTCTCCCCTCTCTCTCTCCCCTCTCCTCTCTCTCTCCCCTCCCTCTCTCTCTCCTCTCTCTCCCCCTCCCTCTCTCTCTCCCCCCTCTCTCTCTCTCTCTCTCTCTCTCTCTCCTCTCTCTCTCTCCCTCTCTCTCTCTCTCTCTCTCTCTCCTCCTCTCTCTCTCCCTCTCTCTCTCTCTCTCTCTCTCTCTCCCTCTCTCTCTCCCTCTCTCTCTCTCTTCCCCTCTCTCTCCCTCTCTCTCTCCTCTCTCTCTCCCTCTATCTCTCTCTCTCCCTCTATCTCTCTCTCTCTCTCCCCTCTACTTCTCTCTCTCCCTCTATCTCTCTCTCTCCCTCTATCTCTCTCTCTCCCTCTATCTCTCTCTCTCTCCCTCTATCTCTCTCTCTCTCTCCCCTCTATCTCTCTCTCTCCCCTCTATCTCTCTCTCTCTCCCTCTATCTCTCTCTCCTCTATCTCTCTCTCTCTCCCCTATCTCTCTCTCTCCTCTATCTCTCTCTCCCTCTTCTTCTCTCTCTCCTCTACTCCCTCTTCTCCCCTCTATCTCCCTCTATCTCCCCCTCTCCCCTCTCTCTCCCTCTCTCTCACTCTCTCCCCCTCTCTCTCCTCTCTCTCTCCCCTCTCTCTCTCCCTCTCTCTCTCTCTCCCTCTCTCTCTCCCTCTCTCTCTCTCTCCTCCCTCTCTCTCTCTCCTCTCTCTCTCTCCTCTCTCTCTCTCCTCTCTCTCCCTCTCTCTCTCCCTCTCTCTCTCTCTCTCTCCCTCTCTCTCTCCCTCTCTCTCTCCCCTCTCTCTCCTCTCTCTCTCCCTTTCTCTCTCTCTCTCTCCCTCCCCCCTCTCTCTCTCACGGATAAGAGAAACTAGTTTTCACTCAGTTTCAGGTCTCACTGGCATCTGCTGTCCATCTCGCAATTCCCTTTGTATTGCTTTTCTTACTGGAACTTTGAGGCTTCTTATCTGGCATATGGGTTTCCGTCTTTTCTAACTTAAGAGTTTTCTTTGATGTCTCCTCTCTCACTATTGTCACTTTGAAGGAAAGTTCCGTCATTAGTGACGTTTGGGCAAGACTTCAGTCGAGACTTAGAATGTGTAAAAATGTGATTTTTGACTTTTAGACATTTTTAGCTAAACATTACTCAAATTGCTCTGAAACGCCGAAATTAATAATATGGCGTATTAGCATTATTTTGGATTGAATGAAATGTTTTACATTTTTTTAAAAGCATTTGAAATGTATATTAAAAACGCTGGTCAGTCGCACTTAGGGAATGGGTTTAATTAATTTTGTCGTGTGGAAGTCCAGATTTGCAGTTTTGTCAGTTTTGTCAGTTTTGTCAGTTTTGTCAGTTTTGTCAGTTTTGTCAGTTTTGTCAGTTTTGTCAGTTTTGTCAGTTTTGTCAGTTTTGTCAGTTTTGTCAGTTTTGTCAGTTTTGTCAGTTTTGTTGTGTTTTGTCAGTTTTGTCGTTTTGTTTCAGTTTGCGTTCGTCGTTTCGTGTTTCGTTTGCGTTTCGTCAGTTTCGTCAGTTTCGTCAGTTTCGTCAGTTTCGTCAGTTTCGTCAGTTTCGTCAGTTTCGTCAGTTTCGTCAGTTTCGTCAGTTTCGTCAGTTTCGTCAGTTTCGTCAGTTTCGTCAGTTTTGGGCTAAGCGTATCATAATTTGCTAAATTTTGTTGAAGAAATTAGGATATTATTGTCCATATACCTTGGGAATACCTATTTAGATTCATTCCAAATTTTCTGCATTTTTATTTAACCATATTTGAAAAGTATGCCTGTCTTTGCACTATCGCTTTCCCGTATGTTTACGTACAGTGGTCTGGAGTGTTGCAATACATGGATATCTTTCTCATATGTTGCAGTGACAAACTCATCTTTATTTTCACAAACGCTAGAACAAAGTGGATTTTATAACATAGCTCCACTCCACAAAGGTGGCAGTAAAGCCACCTTTGTTAGCTATGTGCAATAGCTATGTAATTTATGTCAGATTAACATGTGCAAAATTATATGCTAATACAGTGGACCCTCGGTTTTCGTTCACCTCCAAACTCGAACAATTATGAACAATTATGGAAAGAATTTTCAACGAAAACCGAGGATCCACTGTACATGAAAAAATACCGCAGTGAAAATAGGAAATAAAACCTATGAATGTGTGTTTGTAAGCACATGACGCTCAGGTGTTGTGTACTACATATAAACAACACCTGAAGCTAGAACAAAGTGGACTTTATAACATAGCTCCACTCCAGTTTTTAGCGAGCCGTTAATCAGACTGAAAGTCGAAGACCTAAATGAATTTTTTATGAGAGTGCCACAGAACTTGGCAGACGCATGCATATCTGACATTACCCTGACGCCAAATGACTTCGAAAAGGCAATAAATGACATGCCCATGCACTCCGCTCCAGGCCCAGACTCATGGAACTCCGTGTTCATCAAGAACTGTTTTTAACATCCTATGGAGAGGGAGCATGGACACTGGGGTCGTCCTGCAGTTACTAAAAACAACAGACATAGCCCCACTCCACAAAGGGGCAGTAAAGCAATAACAAATAACTACAGACCAATAGCGCTAACGTCCCATATCATAAAAATCTTTGAAAGGGTTCTAAGAAGCAAGATCGCCACTCATCTAGATAACCATCAATTACACAACCCAGGGCAGCATGGGTTTAGAGCAGGTCGCTCCTGTCTGTCCCAATTACTGGACCACTACGACAAGGTTCTGGATGCTCTAGAAGACAAACAGAATGCAGATGTTATATACACAGACTTTGCAAAAGCCTTTGACAAGTGTGACCATGGTGTAATAGCACACAAAATGCGTGATAAAGGAATAACAGGAAAAGTGGGTAGATGGATCTATAATTTCCTAACAAGTAGAACACAAAGAGAAGTAGTCAACAGAGTAAAGTCTGAGGCGGCTACAGCGAAAAGCTCTGTTCCACAAGGCACAGTACTCGCTCCCATCCTGTTCCTCGTCCTCATATCGGACATAGACAAGGATATAAGCCACAGTGCCGTGTCTTCCTTTGCAGATGACACCCGAATCTGTATGACAGTGTCCACCGTTGAAGACACTGCAAGACTCCAAGCAGACATAAACCAAATCTTTAAATGGGCTGCAAAAACAATATGAAGTTCAATGATGAGAAATTTCAATTACTCAGATATGGAAAACGTGAAGAAATTAAAATCTCATCGGAGTACAAAACAAATTCCAACCACACAATAGAGCGAAAAACTAATGTCAAAGACCTGGGAGTGATCATGTCAGAGGATCTCACCTTCAAGGACCATAACACCGTAGCAATCGCATCTGCTAGAAAAATGACAGGATGGATAATGAGAACCTTCAAAACCAGGGATACCAAGCCCATGTTGACACTTTTCAGGTCGCTTGTTCTATCTAGGCTGGAATATTGCTGCACACTAACTGCACCTTTCAAAGCAGGTGAAATTGCTGACCTAGAAAATGTGCAGAGAACATTCACGGCACGCATAACTGCGATAAACCACCTCGATTACTGGGAACGCTTGAAGTTCCTAAATATATACTCCCTAGAACGCAGGGAGGAGAGATACATTATTATATACACGTGGAAAATTCTCGAGGATTAGTACCAAACTTGCACACGAGAGTCACTCCCTACGAAAGCAAAAGACTCGGCAGGCGATGTAACATCCCCCCAATGAAAAGCAGGGGTGCCACTAGAACGTTGAGAGACAACACAATAAGTGTCAGGGGCCCAAGACTGTTCAACTGCCTCCCAGCATACATCAGGGGGATTACCAACAAACCCCTGGCTGTCTTCAAGCAGGCACTGGACAGGCACCTAAGGTCGGTGCCTGACCAGCCAGACTGTGGTTCGTAAGTTGGACTGCGTGCGGCCAGCAGTAACAGCCTGGTTGATCAGGCTCTGATCCAACATGAGGCCTGGTCACAGACCGGGTCGCAGGGACGTTGACTCCTGGAACTCTCTCCAGGTATACACAAAGGTGGCAGTAAAGCCACCATTGTTAGCCATGTGTAATAGTTATGTAATTTATGTCAGATTAACATGTGCAAAATTATATGCTAATACGTGAAAAAATACCGCAGTGAAAATAGGAAATGAAACCTGTGTGTGTTTGTAAGCACATAACGCTCCGGTGTTGTTTATGTGTACTACATATAAACAACACCTGATGCTTCAGAGATTTGCTAGACTATAATACCCATATTCGTCAAATATCCATGGTTAATTAACCTATCTTGTATAACAACTAACAGGCAATGTTTACGTGTGCTATTCAACGCAACTCTTTCAGTTATTTATTTTTTTTAACATAAAAACGGGATATTACTTTGGATTTTTTTTAAGGTTATCTTAACCACAAATTTTACGTGAAAGATTTAATGTGGTTAAATGTGCACCTTCCCAATTATCAGATCCAATATCCCAGTAATATTCTAGGCTTATAAACATACCTGGACGAATATTTAGCAAGTGAAAGGTTTGTGGTGTTAGGTGTTACAACATTGTATTTTCAACAGGATGGAATGATTTCTGCTAATTTAATTTAAATTGGATTCACTTTGCTTGCTTAGGGTTAGGTTGGATTCGGATGATTTGAGTTGGGTTGAGACAGGTTCGGTTAGAACCCAACCTAACGACATCTGACCAAGCCTTACATAATCAAATTTAAGGTTAGGTTAGGTAAGGTTTGTCAGGAAACAGGACAAGTGTTTCCTGACGTGGTTCTTAGTCATATGACCCGCAGCTGGAGTTTTGGGTCATCTGACCGAGGCCTTCCACTGGCTTACCGGTGCACCCCTTTAAAAATAATCGTTATGATTATAACCATTTTGGATTAGTAATTATAATCTAATCAATCCCACTCATTATAAATTATAAACTATAAATTATTTTATTACCTAATTACCTATGCTCAGAATATAAGGTAAATATTTTTTCAAACAATAATCCAACAATATAATTAAGATTATTTACATTAGGCTATTTTAGGTTAGGTTATATATAATATTAGGTTATTTCCTGCGTATAGATTTACTCATGAGAAAATTCTATGCCCATACGAGGTTCTCAGAGACTTCTTACCAGTCAATGCCCTGAAAATGCTTGAGAGATCAGTGGGATTGTTAAATAATTATTATAGAGTGCTGCAGCAGGTCTTCTGGCCAATACAAATCTGTCTAACATGTGTCCCTTCTCACACACAAAAGGTCAGGTTTGATTATACTTATAAACCTTATAATGAATAGTTTTTCTATATTTACATATTAATAAACTCTATGCAAGTAGGAAAAATGTTTGAGGTTTCTCCTCACTGATCAGTGGTTAATCCATGTGCGAAAATGCTAATATTTTCACACTTGTGGGGCAAGTAAACATCCTGATATTTTCACACTTGTGGGGCAAGTAAACATCCTGATATTTTCACACTTGTGGGGCAAGTAAACATGTGCAAAACTTTGATGATTTTATACTTCAATGAACACTTGTCGATACTGAATGGTACTCCACATGAACACATGAAAACAGCAATGGAAAATAGACGGTATACAGTGGATCCTCGGTTTTCGTTGAAAATTCTTTCCAGAATGCTGTTTGAGTGTCGTTACCGAACGAATTTGTTACCATAAGGGCAAATGTAAATTAGATTAGTCATTTCATACCCCCAAAAATACACTTACAAAAGCATTTACGAAAATACACTTACATAATTGTTCGAGTTTGGAGGTGAACGAAAACCGAGGGTCCACTGTATTTCGATTCTTAACGTGAGTCCTCAGTCTGCTGATGAGGACTGATGATACCTTTAAGTATGTGTCATCTCATTAATTAAAAATTATTGTTAAAAGTGTTGCATTTATGTCAAGTGTAGGTATTTCATTCATTAGTACTTACAAATTCATAGACTCCAATTATAATAAGTAGCATAGTTGAAATAACAATAATAATAATCTATTTCTACAAGTACATGAACAATGTATACGTAGCTAGCTGACATCAGTGACATACTATATAGAACGTCCTGGTTATGCAGAGCATTTCTTGTAAATTAGGTAAATTTTGTTTCCATGATGCGATCCACACCAATCAACTAACACCCAGGTACCTATTTTCTGCAAGGTGAGCAGGAGCAGCAGTTGTCTTAAATAAACACGTCCAATGTTTCCACCGGTACCGAGGATCGAAACAAGGTGCTCCATGTGGTAGCTGAGTGCGCTACCAACCAAGCTACGGGACAGTTTAACTTGGGTTATCCTAGGTTAAACCTACATAATACATTCTTCAGACGCCTGTACCATGGCTGTGCCCTCAAATCCATTGAAAAATAAAAATTAATTAATTTGCTGTGTATACAAAACTTACTCTTAAATGGTTGTAATAGACCATAATTTTTAAAGGGGTGGACCGGTAAGCCAGCGGAAGGCCTCGGTCAGATGACCAACAGCTCCAACAGCGGGTCATCATCTGACAGACCCGCGTCAGGAAACACCTGTCCGGTGTCCTGACTAACCTACCCCTACCTCTGGTCGAAGTGGAAATGACTGAACCATAACAATTGCCTTATAATATCCGACATTTTTCAATAGTAGATACTTCTGAAAATATCACACAATTTGAACACATTATTTTCTTTTCAATGAAAGTCGGAAACTGATTTATTAAAAAGTAAAAACAGAAAACGAAATAACAATATTATTACCCATTACTTAGAAATAGATGCAAAACATTTTAAATAAGGTGAAACGGGGAAAAAAGAAACATTGTTGATTTAGGGTGAAAATGTCATTATAAACACATTCAAAACTAAACATATATATTTGAAATAAATCCAATAATGTAATTCATTGCTGAAAATGGCGGAAAAATCATTCTTCTCAAAATGCATTTTCAACATTTCCCCTGAATCAATAGTTATAATCTCCATCTGCGAAAAACTTATAACTGGTGAAAATATATTAAAAAACAAATATTTGTTAATCATAAATAATGAATTAAGTTAAAAAATCTGAAACTAAATACCAGAGATGTACCAATCCAGGGTACGGGTTGGGTTTGAACTCATGGCGAGCGAGTCATAAAACTCTAGGTCATTGCGTAAGCTACTGGACCAGCTGGCTAGAATAACATTCACCCAACTAGGTATATTTATACCATTGGGAGGTAAACATGGGCCACCATCGTGACCAGTGGCTTACGCACTGACCTGCAGTTTACGTCTCACTTGCCATGAGTTCTAACCCCACCGTACCGTGATTTGTCATGTACCAATTAGAGTGTTACTGTAAAAAATGGCGGAGGCAAAACTGAACTACGGACACAGTGGTTAAGCCAAAGTTAACAAGAGAAAACGCCCTCACGGGAAACGTGACTTTTAATGTAACTAGAGGAACTACCGAAGTGTAAATTAAGCATAAATTTGAGCAACTGTTCATAGGGAACGTGAACATGTTACATGTTCCAAGTAACAAAAGTGTGGAAAATCTGAAGCCCATTGGATGAGGCGTTCGTGAGTTATGAACAAAACTAAAATGTTGAACGAAGAATGAAAAAAACAAGCAGCCTCTTTAGGGGCCGAGGCCTTAATTTATTCCTCTTTTTTGTTTTTGGTTCAATTTCAATGAACATTGATACTGTGATTTAACCAGCATTTTCCATCTTCACCAATTTTTGTGAATTGACTTTATGTTGCAAAATTGCAAGATATTGCAAAATTTTATGTAGAGGAGGAAGGGGATAAAACCCTCCCTAATCAAGAAAATTGGTAAGACATACAATGTTCTAGTCGACATCAGATGAAAGATAAAGAGTTAGATAATCCTTTATTTCAATTCCTTTTGAGAGAAATGTCAATAGATTGTTAAAAAAAAAATTGAAATTTGTGTTATTTTTTTAAGGAATTTTTTGTAGGAAAAAAATCAATAAAAACAAAACAGTAAGACGTATCTAGTCAATGTTGAAATTGTAATAGAACCATCATTCCTCAATAACATCCGAAAAAATCATGACACTCCTATAAATACTCTTCTCAAATAAGTGAAAATAATGTCAATAACCTATTCCTGTTTTATTCACAGTTTTGTTATATGTAAAACTCTATGGAAATGGCGCACCAAATTTGACCGTGTTGCACACTTAACATTTGTTGACAGCCCTCTGGCTACTGAGGCACCATCTCTCACTCTGCTCACTCTAGTCCTCACACAAGTTACCATGTAGACTATTTTGAATGAAACAATCATCAAAATCGTTATTTTTGGAGTAAAAACAAACAAACAAACAACAAACAACCAACAAACAAACAACAAACAACAACATATAAACAGTTTGCTATTGCACCCCTATAAATCATGTACTTACTTTCTAAGCGTCGGAGAAGCGAAACTCGTTTATTTTTTTCCCGTCTGAATTAATAATGGTTTAATTTTGAGCCATTTCATCTGTCTACTCTGAAATTTCTGAGATCCTATTTTCTCTCCCGTCGTGAATTAATTATTTTGTTTGGTGACTTAGGGAGGTGGTGTGTGTGTAGTGAGAGGGGTATGGAGATGGGGGGAGAGAGGAAAGGGAGGCAGAGAGGAGAGGGAGGCAGAGAGGAGAGGGAGGCAGAGAGGAGAGGGAGCCAGAGGGGGAGGGAGGGAGAGAGAGAGAGAGAGAGAGAGAGAGAGAGAGAGAGAGAGAGAGAGAGAGAGAGAGAGAGACAGACAGACAGACAGACAGACAGACAGACAGACACAGAGGGACAGAGAGTGAGAGGAAGAGAGAGGGAGAGGAAGAGAGAGGGAGAGGAAGAGAGAGGGAGAGAGGGAGAGAGAAGGAGAGGGAGAGAGAAGGAGAGGGAGAGGGAGAGAGAGGGAGAGAGAAGGAGATGGAGAGAGAGGGAGAGAGAAGGAGAGGTAGGAAGAGAGAGGAAGAGAGAGGGGAGAGGGGGAGAGAGGGGGAGAGGGGCAGAGGGAGAGAGGGGGAGAGGAGAGAGGGGGAGGGAGAGAAGGGGGAGGGAGAGGGGGAGAGGGAGAGAGGGAGAGAGGGAGGAGAGGGAGAGAGCTACACTTCATGGATGAGAAGAGACAGGCAAGGGCAAGGAGAAGGTATTGCTGTGTGCTTCTCTGAAAGTGTACATGCCCATCACATTGATGTTGCCATCCCTACTCATCTTGAAATGATGTTCTTCAGGCTATGCATAAACACTAGTACCTCTGTACTAATATGTGCAATGTACAGACCTCAGTGGCAACATGAAGACCCCATCATCTTCCTAATGGAAAATGTGGACTCCCTTCTGCTCCAACACAACTGTTAACATATAATTGTTGGTGACCTCAGCCAACATCTTATACAGAGGGACTTTGATGACCTTCTTGCAGTGTTTGACATGAGAAACTTTGTTGATTTCCCTACTCATTTCTGGCTCCTCCCTTGACCCAGTAGTGAGTGATCTGTCAGAAGGTACAGTCATTGTCAACCCCTCGGTTATGTTGGATCGTCTGACCACAAGGCTGTTTTTACGACACTGAAGATCCCAACAGAGCGAGGTGAGGAGTCCACACGCACAACCTGACTATGGCAAAGAGGTAATTGGCCAGCCGTTTGCTCTGAGTTCGACACCACCGATTGGAATGCTCTTCTCCAAGGGGATGTTGACAAACAAGTGAATGCCTTCACTGGACACATCCTTAATCTACAAGAATGATGATGCGGATCTGATAATTTTGTGATAAATGAGACACTTGTTCAACACTTGGGTATCTTTATTCTGGAAACGTTTCTCCACACAGTGGCTTCTTCAGTCCAGTGCGGAAAGAGGTGGAAGATGAGGAGGAGTTTGAAGTAATCAGTCCCTCAGCCTGGAGTCAACGTGTTCAGCCCATCAGTCTTGACAAAAGTGCAGCATAATGAACACATTGACTCCAGGCTGAGAGACTGATTACTTCAAACTCCTTCTCATCTTCCACTTTTTTTTTCTGCATTAGACTGAAGAAGCCACTGTGTAGCCAAACGTTTCCAGAAGAGACCCAAATGTCGCACAAGTGTCTTATTTATCAACTTATCGGTTTTGTAAATCATTTATTCACTTGATCATTCTGTGTAGTGTAAAACTTTTACTCCCTTTAAATGAGGTTCATTAATGCTCTGACTTGGATCTACCTGAATACTTCCCATTAACTCCGTGCTGTATGATCGATACGGGCTTAGCGCTCTCCGATGAATGAAATAACAATAACGGATCATACAACACGATTTCAGATGAATGGTTCAGAGAACCGAGAAGTTATAAATTAGACACATATGCAACACTTTGGTATCTTTATTGAGGAAACGTTTCGCCACACAGTGGCTTCATCAGTCCAATACAAAGTAGAAAGTTGTAAGGAGAGGAGTAGTTTGAGGTAATCAGTCCCTCGTCCTGGAGTCGATGTGTTCAGTCCATCAATCTTGCTGGAAGTGCAGCACAAGGCCGTAGAGGTGGCTTATATGCTGTAGTCAGGTGAGGTGAAGCAGGAGGAGGCGGGGTCATAGTGGTACCATCAACTAGTCGAAGTAGGTCTTCAACACTTGTCCAACCTTTGGACGAAGACCTACTTCGACTAGTGGATGGTTCCACTATGACCCCGCCTCCTCCTGCTTTCCCTCATCTGACTACAGTATATAAGCCACCTCTACGGCCTTGTACTGCACTTCCAGCAAGATTGATGGACTGAACACATCGACTCCTCAAACTCCTCCTCTCCTTACACTTTTCTACTTTGTAATGGACTGATGAAGCCACTGTGTACCGAAACGTTTCCTCAGTAAAGATACCCAAGTGTTGCATATGTGTCTAATTTATAACACGATTTCCTGGTCTTTATTTTCACCCCTCGCTGAGAAACATTAAAATCTTTAATAAAGTGAACGATATTCAGTAAATCATAAATAACGTCAGAATTTTCTCATGAAAGAGGTGTAAAACTTACTTGGTTTAGGTTTTAACGGTGGAGTAGAGAACAAACCAACGGACACTTCAACGAATTTCTGGTGCAAAAACAGAAGAGTCGGTTTGTAAAAACAGTGACAAATACTGTGGAAAAATGACTTTATCTAAATGCAATTCAGAGAATTTCTGTAGCCACATGAAGTTTGTCACTTTTCGTTAACTGTTCAAGAAGATCAATTGACCATAGACCATTCAGAACATAGCAGAACTTAGAATATAAGTAAAACTTTAATGTACTTATTCTTCCTCGGTAATTCTGCCCTCTGCTTTTTCTCATCTTTCTTAATCATCCTTCTATTTTCCTCATTCACCTTCCATCTTTCTTCCCATGAACAGAAATTCATTTAAGCCAGGTAGAGCGGGAGTCCTGCTCTCACTCCATGTATCCTGCCAATGTGTTTCCAATACACCAAATGTTACTAGGTAGCTGTTCAATCTGTCTCTGTCTCTCCGTCGCTGTCTGTCTGCCTGTTCTGCCTGTCTGTCTGCCTGTCTGTCTGCCTGTCTGTCTGCCTGTCTGTCTGCCTGCTGTCTGCCTGTCTGTCTGCCTGCCTGTCTGCCTGCCTGTCTGCCTGCCTGTCTGCTCTGCCTGTCTGTCTGCCTGTCTGTCTGCCTGTCTGTCTGTCTTGCCTGTCTGTCTGCCTGTTCTGTCTGCCCTGTCCTGCTGTCTGCTGCCTGTCTGTCTGCCTGTCTGTCTGCCTGTCTGTCTGCCTGTCTGTCTGCCTGTCTGTCTGCCTGTCTGTCTGCCTGTCTGTCTGCCTGTCTGTCTGCCTGTCTGTCTGCCTGTCTGCCTGTCTGTCTGCTCTGTCTGCCTGTCTGCCTGCCTGTCTGCCTGCCTGTCTGTCTGCCTGTCTGTCTGCCTGTCTGTCTGTCTGCCTGTCTGTCTGCCTGCTGTCTGTCTGCCTGTCTGTCTGCCTGTCTGTCTGCCTGTCTGTCTGCCTGTCTGTCTGCCTGTCTGTCTGCCTGTCTGTCTGCCTGTCTGCCTGTCTGTCTGCCTGCCTGCCTGTCTGCCTGCCTGTCTGCCTGCCTGTCTGCTGCCTGTCTGCCTGCCTGTCTGCCTGCTCTGTCTGCCTGTCTGTCTGCCTGTCTGCCTCGTCTGCCTGTCTGTCTGCCCTGTCCTGTCTGCCTGTCCTGTCTGCCTGTCTGTCTGCCTGTCTGTCTGCCTGTCTGTCTGTGTCTGTCTGCCTGTCTGTCTGCCTGCTCTGTCTGCCTGTCTGTCTGCCTGTCTGTCTGCCTGTCTGTCTGCCTGTCTGTCTGCCTGTCTGTCTGCCTGCCTGTCTGCCTGCCTGTCTGCCTGCCTGTCTGCCTGCCTGTCTGCCTGCCTGCCTGTCTGCCTGCCTGTCTGCCTGCCTGTCTGCTGCCTGTCTGTCTGCCTGTCTGTCTGCCTGCCTGCCTGTCTGCCTGTCTGTCTGCCTGTCTGTCTGCTGTCTGTCTGTCTGCCTGTGTCTGCCTGTGTCTGCCTGTGTCTGCCTGTGTCTGCCTGTGTCTGCCTGTGTCTGCCTGTGTCTGCCTGTGTCTGCCTGTGTCTGCCTGCCTGTCTGCCTGCCTGTCTGCCTGCCTGTCTGCCTGCCTGCTGTCTGCCTGCCTTCCGTCTGCTGTCTGTCTGCCTGTCTGTTCTGCCTGTCCTGTGTCTGCCTGCCTGTCTGCCTGTGTCTGCCTGCTGTGTCTGCCTGCCTGTCTGCCTGTCTTGCCTGCTGCTGCCTGTCTGCCTGCCTGTACGCCTGCCTGCCTGTGTCTGCCTGCCTTGTGCTGCCTGCTCTGTCTGTCTGCCTGCCTGTGCCTGCTGCCTGTGTCTGCCTGCCTGTGCTGCCTGCCTGTTGCCTGCCTGTCCTGCCTGCCTGTGCCTGCCTGCCTGTGCCTGCCTGCCTGTGTCTGCCTGCTTCCCTGCTGCTGTCTGCCTGCTGTCTGCCTGCCTGTGCTGCCTGTCTGTCTGCCTGCCTGTCTGCCTGCCTGCCTGTCTGTCTGCTGTCTGCTGTCTGTCTGCCTGTGTCTGTCTGCCTGTGTCTGTCTGCCTGTGTCTGTCTGCCTGTCTGTCTGCCTGTCTGTCTGCCTGTGTCTGTCTGCCTGTGTCTGCTGTCTGGTTCTGCTGCTGTCTGTCTGCTTCTGCTGTCTGTCTTGCCTGTCTGTCTGCCTGTCTGCCTGTCTGCTTGTCTGCCTGTCTGCCTGTCTGCAAAAGTCTGTCTGCCTGTAAAAGTCTGCCTGCCTGTAAGTCTGCCTGCCTGTAAAGTCTGCCTGCCTTAAAGTCTGCCTGCCTGTAAAGTCTGCCTGCCTGTCTGAAAGTCTGCCTGCCTGTAAAAGTCTGCCTGCCTGTAAAGTCTGCCTGCCTGTAAAAGTCTGCCTGCCTGTAAAAGTCTGCCTGCCTGTAAAAGTCTGCCTGCCTGTAAAAGTCTGCCTGCCTGTAAAAGTCTGCCTGCCTGTAAAAGTCTGCCTGCCTGTAAAAGTCTGCCTGCCTGTAAAAGTCTGCCTGCCTGTAAGTCTGCCTGCCTGTAAAGTCTGCCTGCCTGTAAAAGTCTGCCTGCCTGTAAAAGTCTGCCTGCCTGTAAAAGTCTGCCTGCCTGTCTGTCTGTCTGTCTGTCTGTCTGTCTGTCTGTCTGTCTGTCTGTCTGTCTGCCTGTCTGTCTGTCTGCCTGTCTGTCTGCCTGTCTGCCTGTCTGTCTGCCTGCCTGTCTGCCTGTCTGTCTGCCTGTCTGCCTGTCTGCCTGTCTGCCTGCCTGTCTGCCTGTCTGCCTGTCTGTCTGTTTGCCTGTCTGTCTGTTTGCCTGTCTGTCTGTTTGCCTGTCTGTGTCTGCCTGTCTGCTTGTCTGTCTCTTTCTTTTATTCAAACAGATTTATACACAACCTTTATTTACAAGCAAAAACCTGTTACATATCTCTGCTTGTTATGAAACATACTAATATGGATTTTTTTTTTGTATTTAAAAGATATATAATAGCACAAATATACCAACATTATAAAGAATTACAAAAGTGAGTAACAAATAAATACAAAAGTGAATAACAAAAACAATCCAACAGGGATACATGCTATACCCCCTCCCCTCATAAGGACATCCCCTTCTTACAATAATTATCTCCAAACCCAACAGGGTAAGGAATTCTTATGTATCACAACAACTGCACAGTCCTCATTACATCAGAAATACCTGATCTCCTTACTGTTTACCTCTGAGATACAAGCATACTACCCCAAAAAAACACAGAAAAAAAAATTGTTTAATAAAAACTGTTTCCGTTCACAGCCCTGTCTACCTGAACCACAAAATACTCCCCTCCTAATCACCTAATCACATAACCCTTAAATAAAATAAAATAAAATATATAAACTTCCTATACATATAGCACTCACTACAGCATAAGATGTTGAATAATCCGAACACATCAGTCTGACACTTAGTCATAATCACAAATATATATATATATATATATATATATATATATATATATATATATATATATATATATATATATATATATATATATATATATATATATATATATATATATGGAAAATAGTAATACATCATCCTCACCGTCAAAATTAAACAACATACACATGACCCCAGGTAAAGCACCCAGAACATTGGACAATAGTAAGTCATTAAACATACACCCAGAGTCTTTACAGACTTCAATGAATTACACATAAGTGACATCAGTGACATATTTCAGGATACGTACAGTGCAAAACTAACTTGCCAAATTAAACTAATATCAAACCTTCACCAAACAAGTAGCTTTCAATATTAAACATGATCTCTAAAAAACTGATCACAAGGACTGTAGCTCAACACATGAGTCTTCCTGTGCAAACCCTAATATTTCTAGGCATTAAGAAATACAAACACCTGCAATTCTCATGACTTACTTCGGTTAACAAACCCACACAAGGGTTTTGCGTCCTAAAAACCAGGCTTAGGAGCTTTCACTAGTCCACAACATACCCTCTCAGGTCTCATCCTCCTGCCACCCAGCATGATAACAAAGCCACCAAGGTAAGCCCCCTTCATCATATACCCCCCCCCTTCCTAACCTCGTCACCTCTGTTACCGTTATACACACCCACTGCACCCTCACAAATTACATCAAACCCGAGTCACGAGTCCTTCTACTTAATCGTAGACGTCATCCGTCACCCAATTTCCCAACCTAAAACACCCCCCTCCTTTGACCCTCACGTTCAATCTATACACACACAACTCTCCATTCTCAATTAGGCCTATCACTCACAACATCACCCCCCCACAACCAGCCCACTCAGAAGATACCCTAGTTATCCCTCAACAACATCCCTATTGACATCCAACTATAACCCTCTGGGAATGCTGTTTCCCAATCCCTGCCAAAAAATTTCTGATTCATTCACTTTGTCCTATAAAACCTTGCTGCCAAAGCCCTCACCCGAATATCCCCTGTTACATCCCCCATACCCCAAGACACATGAATGTAATCCTCCACCAAGTACATGTTAGCCTTCCTCACATCCTCCCTCACTCTCCCACATCTAAACTCAACTCTACAATGACATAATTGTTGGAAATATCCGATGTCTTTATAATGAAAAGGATATTATCAGAGTTATGTAAAATATATGTGAATTATATCTAGCATTAAAATTACCTTTTCATTTTAGCACTTATTCCTATATTCCGAGGAGGATACCAGGTAATAAGGAAAGACGGTGAAAACAGGAGATGGGGGAGAGTGACTCTGCTACTTACAAAATGCTAGTGCCTTGATGAGATATGGACAAATAAAAATGAATCCGTTGATTATGTAAAGGGGTAAAACTCAAAGTGGTGGTCACAGCAATTTACAACCCACCACCGAACAACAGAGACCAAGGCAAGAATATTGAGAGAACTACATGACAGTGGTTGACACTTAAGTAGAAGCAAGGAGAGCTCATAGGGCTAATGTGAAGTTATTAATCATGAGTGATTGGGAGAATTAGGACTCGTATGAGGGATCGGAAACATGGAGTGCTAGGCAGAAACATTGTGTGAACCACTGGCCAGTATGTATGGCTAGTCAACGGATACTGGACAATTGTCACAGATCCGGAAAACAGCGAATAGTCTCAATATTTAAGAAAGGAGACGGGAAGCGTTGAAATAAAAACAAGTATCACTGACATTCATGCCATAAAAGGTAATAGAGAAGGTAATCAGGACTGTCGTAGGTGCAACTGAACGAAAGTGATTTAAATTACAGTAATCCCTACAGGATCGATTTTAGGTCCAATACTCATCGATATATAAGAATGACATACCACAGGGGACAGAGGTAGAGGTATCTCTGTTTACTGACAGATGGATCATGACAAAGTGCAAGAATGGATACTTGAATTCAACCCCAGCAAATATTCCGTTATGAAGATTGGGGAAGGGGCAAGAAGACCAGACACAAGAGAACAGTCACGGGACAGACTGCAGACCTCATTCAAAAAGAAACCATTGAAGGTGAGCGCAGTTCCAAGCATTTCGCGGGAGGCACAGATCAACCTAATAGCTTTTGCAACCAATGTTCGTCTGGTAAATATAATTGTAGCCTTCACAAATCACGGACAAGTCCTTCAAGGCGCTCTATGCAACGTATGTCGGCCAGTCTTGGAGCACACAACACCAATATTGAATCCACGCCTGATAAATCATGTTAAAATGCTGAAAAAAGTCAGAGGAATATATGGAGACTGGATCCAAAGCTAAAGGGTATGGAGCTATGAGACGACGCTTAAGGAAAGCTGAACAAGGAGATATGTGATAGCCTACAGAATACTAAGGTGAATTGATTGGTGAGACGGGAATAAATTGAACATGGGACATGGGTGAAAGTTAAAGCCAGAAATGAGTCACAGGATGTGATGAGGTACTTCAGTCTCATGGTGGTCAGACAGTGAATTATTTTGAAGATGTGGCTGAAGCATGCCCCATACATAGTTTTAAGAGAAGATACGAAAGGGTCCACGAGGCTTGGGTGGAGGGCATCTGGCAAACGGCAGATTTAGAGACAGGGCCACCTATATGTATATGCATATAAGTACAGTACATATCACATGACTCAGCAAAGACTTCATTCAGAAAACTGTTGTCTAGTGCTGTCATTACCTGGGTCTCACAGCCGTGCACATCAGATTATTCAGGAAGCTGTGTACGAATTCATCATACCAGACAATAAAGAAATGTGACTGCTGCTTACAGCAGAACTTTTAGAAACGATGTAAGTGAATATTTTCTTTTCATTATAAATGAAAGTTCCAATGAAGCAAATGTCTCGTGCTTAGCACCGAGTGAGAGGAACTTTAGACTTAATAAGCTTGAATAGTGGACACTTTTAATCATTTTGTTCCATTGGAAGACTGCACGGGAAATACACTTTACAAAGCTGACACAAACTGCAAATAGGAGGATTTGAAACTTTAAAACGTAATAGGATTCGGATATGACGAACCAAACTTAATGACAGGTTCGAACTACACAGCTGAGGCAATGCTGTACAGTAGTAATCGTAACACAAAATGGCCACAATGTTAACGTTAAATGGTGATTAGACATAATGGTTAATGAGCACCTAACAGAGCAATTTATTTTCAGATATGATTACGAAATCAGTCAAAGTAGAACAGCAGTGAAAGGTGTAGTTGTGATTGAAACTAATTAGTTCATTAGGACGCTATGAATGCATGTTTTGATCAGTAGGAATCTCTACAATATTTAAAGATGGATATATCAAACTTAATGTTGGTCTCTTCCTAAGCGATGTCAAGTTTACAATATTTCCTGAATATAACTTGTCTCGACCCAAAAAAAAAATAGTGACAATTAAAGGTACATAAATGACAAAACTCACTCAGACATGAAAATAACACAGTATGATAATAGCACAGTATGATGATAATAGCACTATGATAATAGCACAGTATGATGATAATAGCACTATGATAATATCACAGTATGATGATAATAGCACAGTATGATGATAATAGCACTATGATAATATCACAGTATGATGATAATAGCACAGTATGATGATAATAGCACTATGATAATATCACAGTATGATGATAATAGCACAGTTAAAAGATGATAATAGCACAGTATGATGATAATAGCACAGTATGATAATAGCACAGTATGATAATAGCACTGTATGATGATAATAGCACTGTATGCTGATAATAACACAGTATGTCGCTTTTGGTATATTAGTTGACGTTCTGCAAATCTGGAATTTCCAGTTCATAACAAGTAAAAAAAAAAAAAACATAGGTTACGTAGTAGCTGTACTTGAAGATTCTTTAGATGCAACATCACTCTGAGCAACTTGAGATTCTACTGGCTCTCAAGACGAACCCGATAACGACCATCGTTTGTTACAAGAAGTGTAGAAGGTCGTTTTAATAGGCCGACTATCGATATACACTGAAGTAAAATTTATCCTAATTTTCAATAATCATCACGTCCAAAAATGGAACCTGACCGTCATGTTCCTCCTCCAAGGTAAACTTTATTGAGTATTCCATTGTGTTAGTGTTAAGATTCATATTTATGCTCCGGAGTCAAAGAACGATTATCAAAACGTCGTCCACATACCTAAGTCATTCCACATCCCTTGGGATACGAATCTAAAGTCTCTCCTTCTCCAGGTCCCTCGTATACAAATTTACCACGAGCGCACTTAATGGTTACCTCCTCGCCATGCAAAACATTTTTTTTAACGCAGAAGTTTAAGTCCAGGAATTCCAGGGCTGGAATTAAGAGGTTAAGACCATCATGAATTTACGTTCCAGTAGATCTGTGGTTAGTGAGGAGAGATTTCCCATCAAAACAGAACTTGTTCTTGTCGTGTCAATTTATAATTCAGTGGACCAGTTCCAAAGTGTGCTTAGGAAGAGCCCTTCTGATGGCTCCTAGGAGCATTTAGCATGACACGCCTTAAACATTCCCAGAGATCTGCTCCACCTGATCAAGGAGTAACGAGTCTGTAGTTTTGACCAAATTTCACTCCTCACCAGAGTGTCTGTTACACAGGCTATAGTTCTACTCAAACGAAAAATTCGTGGTCTCAAACTTTTTATTTCTGCCAAGAATTTTCTGGATTCTACTGATCTTATGCGTCAACTACAATTAATTCTCTTTCGGGGAGTTTTAAAATAATTTTTCGACATAGTAATAGATTCACCATTAAACACAGCAACAGCAAACTTTAATCCGGAGGAAAAACTTAAGATCTATATCCCGAGAGAAGTGTCATGGTTTAGGTATGTTGATGTGTTTATCATCAGTAATAGACGCCTAAATACTGTTAAATTGACCTCTTCGCTCTAGGGCCGGGAGGTTGTGATGCGTGATAGCTCCTGGCTTGACATCTGCGCAAATTCCTGTTTTCTTCAAAATGGCGACCAGTTGTTGCCGGCGGTGTAACACGGTGTGTGTTGACAGCCTCAAGGGAGCAATTTACCCGGAGAATGCCTCTGTTCTGCTGCCAACTATCATCAGAGATACTTTCTGCATGGACAACTCAGAGATTTATGGGATCGCCTTAAATGGAGCATCGAGGATTTTCATTAAGTTTTGTACGGTGGCAGCGTACGAGAGGACCGTGACAGTATCAAGAGAAGTGCCTCATCGTGACCTCGGGGCTGGAGGTGCGACTGTGGGATGTCTCCAAATTCTACACTTATGTAAAAATTCGTAATGTTCTATTTGAAGTGGATCATGTGGACATTTGTGCTGCATTTCGGCAATATGGTGAGGTACATGTCTCGACGATGGGACGATGGACGGAAGGGATCTACGCAGGCCTTCCCGCAGGTTCTTACTCCCTAAAGATGACCTTGAGAAGACCAATTCCATCTTTTGTGGTCTTAGAGGATTTTAGGGCACATATGTTTGTGACCTATGCAGGCCAACGTAGGACGTGTCGTTTGTGTGGTGGTTTTGACCACATGGCAGCCGGGTGTGGAAGGGCAGCTGCCCCGAGATCATCGGGATTGGACGTGCCGGTGGTGTCAGAGCCTTTGGTGGAGTCTCTGACTGCACCTGTGGATGTGGAAAGCAAGGGAAATCGATCGGCAGAGGTGACTGGTGTCGAGGAGAGTTGTGTGACATTACCAGGGGTATCAGATGCTCCCACAGAGGATGGGGCTGGGACTGTCCCGGGTCCAGTGGGGGTGGTGGAGACAGGTGAACTCCAGGAAGCCTTATCTCCTCCCCTGCAAGAGATGATTAAGTCTTTTCTGGATGTGCCAGAGGTGGTGTTTCCCTCTGTAGGTGAGGGAATTCAGCATGTGGAAGAGAATCTGCAAGGTCAGGTTTCAGGGCCATCGGATAAAGGGCATAGTGTGCTGCAGTTGCAACGGGTGGAGGCGGTGGTGCATAGGGATGCTGAGAGTGCTGGGATGGAGATAGAGGGCGAATCTAGGAAGAGGGCTGGTGGCTCATCAGATGATGAGGTTCTCACCCCAGCCCTGCGTCCAGGTAAAAAGACATGGGTGGATGTGGCCAGGAAAGGGCAGGGGAGGGAGGGGGTCTCAGGGGGGAAGGGTGCACGGGAGAAGGTAGGAGCTTCGAAGAATGTTGTAGCCAGGTCACAGAAACTAAAGGGTGGGGTAGCAGTGGCAGTGAGGGAGTCCAGCCCATTTCGAGTGATTACGTGGGAAGAAGGGGGAGGGAGGAGGGTAGAATAGATAGATGGGGTGTGGGGGGAGGTCAGGGTATGTTTTATAGGGATTTATATGCCTGCAAATAGTAACAGTAAGGTAAAGGTGGATTTTGTATGGGAGGTTTTGCTTTATCATTTGCGGGGTTTACCTATGGTTTCTATTATCGGTGGTGACTGGAATTGCGTAATCAGGAATAAGGATGTAGAGCTGCGAGGGGCGGGGTGCGTACTTGGGGTGTTGAGGGATACTTTGTGAGAGGCGGGGGTTTATGATGTGGTCAGGGGTGATGTGCGGCGGGGTTATGCTGCTAGATTAGATCGCATTTATATAACTAGGGGAATTATGGTGGGGCATGTGACGACATAAGACATTGGTTTTTCAGATCATCGAGCAGTGATGGCAGAGGTGGCATGTGATGGTATGGTTCACAGATACGCTGGATATTGGAAAATGAATGTGCGGTTGCTTCAGGGAGAGGAGGGTTTTTCTTTCAGGGACTGGTGGGGGAAACTCTGGGCTGCACGATCCCAGGAGGTGGATGTTTTAGGATGGTGGGAGTCGTGTGCTAAACCGGGGATTAAGGAGTATTATCAGCTTAGAGGAAGGGATGAGGCACGGTGGAGATTTGGATTACAGAAATACCTAGAGGGGCAGCTGAATGATTGTTATGAAAGGGGTGGGGGTGGAAGGTATGGGGATATTGAGGACCTGAGGGCTAGTTTGAGGGACATCCAAAATGATCGCTTCGACGTGATACGCATAAGGGGAGGGTTAGAGGAGGTACTATGGGGTGACAAACCATCAGGTTGTGTATTGCGGAGGTTCAGGGAAAGGCAGCAAGTGACCACGATCATGGGATTAGAGGTGTGTAAAAGGATGGGGGGCTATAGGGAGGGTACTACTGAGGGGATGAGTAACTATGTAGACTTTTGGTTTAAGGAAAAATTCAGGCAGGGAGAGGTGTGGGGGGAAGGGAGGGGGAGTTTCTGGGGGAAGGAATTCTGGGAGTTTTAGGAGAGGAGGAGCAGGCAGGGCTAGTGGAGAGGATAAGTGAGCAGGAGGTGAGGGAGGCAGTCACTAGCTTGAGTAGGGAAAGGCACCAGGGATTGATGGAATCCCTAATAATTTCTATTTTGTTCATTGGGATTGTATGAAAGAATGTCTGGTGTGTTTGCTTAACTGTATGAAGGAAGGAGGGGTGATGGGGGAGTCGCAGGGCTCGGGGATAGTAGTTTTGGTTCCCAAAGGAGGGGGGGGAAGACACTGGGTACCTATAGGGCACTCTCCCTTATGTGTTCTGATTATAAAATATTTGTGAAGGTTTTAGGTAATCGGATGAAGAGGGTGCTTGACTTAGTCATTCATCGAGGACAGTATAGGATACCGGGACGAAGTATGCATGAGGGTCATGGGAGGATTAGGGATTTTTTGGAAAGTAGAAAGGGTGGGGGAGTCTTGGGGATCGACTGGAAGGAGGCATATGACTATGTAGATAGAGGTATGTTGAGGGTTATTTTGCAAAAACAGGGTTTTGGGGATGAGATTGTGAGGTGGGTGACAACTTTGTATTCGCCGGCTAGGGTTCAGGTTCAGGTTAATGGTAAGTTGGGGTTGCCGGTGCAGTTGGGGAGGGGTTTGAGACAAGGATGTCCCTTGTCCCAAATCCTCTTTGCGTGCTTGCAAGATCCCATTTACAGGTTTTTAAAGGAAGGGGTGAGGGAAAGGGGAGGAGGGGGTTCTAGTAGTACAGGGATTGTGGGGTATGTGGATGACACCACGGTTTTGGTGGGAGGGAAGGACGGTTTGGGAAACTTGGGGCGTATGATTGAGATTTTTGGTGCAGCTACTGGGATGAGGGTTAATGGGGCCAAATCTAAGTTATTGGAGGTGGGTACGTTGGGGTTTGGGAGTAGCATATGGGTGGAATGTTGTGGATAGAATTAAGATATGTGGGGTTGTGTTTTTGGCAAATGCTGGGGAAGCGCAGAGGGTAAATTCTGGGGAGGTAGTAGGTAGAGCTTTGGGAAGGATGCGCGGATGGAGGGCCGGAGACGTAACATTGCAGCTGAGGGTTGTGGTGGTAAACACCCTTGTGTATAGCAAGCTGTGGGGAGTGGCGGAGGTATATCCTTTGAGGTCGGATGATATGGAGGAACTGCAGAGGAAGGTATTGCGATATGTATGGGGTTATGGGAGGCCATGGCTAAGGAAGAAGGTGGTGGTGGTGACGAGTGTAAGACAGGGAGGGTTGGGTCTCATATCTTTGGGGACACGTGTGAAGGCAGTCTACGTGAAGCAGCGTTACCTACGGGCAGGAGGGGAGAGGGGTATACGATTGGGAGAGGTCATGGAGGATGTAAGGAAATGGTGGGTGGGGAAGGAGTTATTGGTGTGTGAAGATATGGTGCGTAACTTGTTGGTAACATGGGATGCAAGGAAGATAAAGGTTAGTAGGCTTGGGAGGGTAGGTAGGCATGAGGCAGTGGTACAGGGAGTTGATATATTCCCGATGTATGATTGGAGTGGAATTTGGGAGGGATTTCGAAAGATCAGGTTAAAGCCGAAGATTCGAGAGATGGTATATAGGTTCTTGTTGGGGATATTAGTATTATATAGGATGGGTATGGTAGGTGCGGGGAATTGTCTGCAATGTGGGGAGGAGGAGACTGCTTTCCATGTGGTATATTTTTGTGTTTCATTGGGGGTTGTAAGGGTTTGGTTATCGAGGGTCCTTTGTATTGTGGCGGGGAGGAGGGGTAACATATCGGCTTTGCGAGCTATGACTTTGGATTTGGTGGGGGGGGTAACTAGAGTTTCGGCGAGCAGTGATGTATGTGGTTGCTGATTTTTTGTATGTTTCATGGGGTATGAGGGAGGTGGAGGGAGATTGCTGGGTGCGGGCGATTGCGGCAAGTGTATACCGTACGGTTTGCAGGAATAGGCAACTATATGGGAGGGTGTTGGTGAAAAGTTTTCCTGTGGGTTATCGAAATCTGACGGTAGATGGTATGCTAAGATTGGGGGTGGGGTAATCCTGGAATGGGCTGAACTCTATGGAACAGTTACTTTTTGTTTTTTGTTTAGGAATCTGTAGGTTATGGGTGGGGATCAGAATGTGGAATGAGAATGCATGGTAGTGGAGATTGTGGGTGTGCAGTCGTTGTCAATGAGGGGGAGTTAAGTGGGGGGAATGACGGAAGAACTTTGGCTTATATGAGGCTGGGGTTATTGACTTTGGAATACAGGTATAGGATTTGGGTCTGAAAGGAGTGAGCATTTAGTTTTTATATAGTTTATCTTTTTTTTTTTTTAGGTGTTCACAGCCTGAAGACGGTATAGGGTACAGGGGTAGGCAGAGGGGGCTTCCTGATGTGTCTCAGAAGTTTTAGCTCCTGTGTGAGAATGTATATGTTATATAACTGTTCTATGTTGTTTAGGTGTGGTGTGTTGTGATTTACCTGTACGGTTGGAATATTCATTGGGTACTTGCAGATGTGTTAGTTTTGTTGGTTTTTATGTGGAGAGTCATATGTCCTGTTTACGGTTTTGCAAGGGATTTTTTATTTCATGTGTAAGGATAGGGAAGTTATGTGATTATACAATGTTCCCATTTTATTTTTGATAATCATGCCTTTTGCGTTGGAGTGTCCCGTTGGCAGAAATCAAACTGTTATAAGGTTACGGGATATTTTTATATGATGTACTAACTGAGGTTTTTGTATTTTTGTCGTTTCTTTTTTATTTATAAAGAAGAACTAGTTAATCTTGTGTAATTTTCAGGTTTATTTTGTGGGATGTGATCTTGGAGTTTGTAATGGTATGTGTCATACTTATGCATTTTGGTGTAATTTATGTATTGCTACTGTACGACAAGAGAAAGTTGTAGCTTTTTGCTTTGTATTTATGTTTTAAGTACTTTGGTGTATTAATTTTTGTTTTTACGTGTTATGTTAAAGACGATATTTTTTTTTGTGTGTGCACTCTTTGTACTGTGAATTTTTATTTTGTAATATTTAGATGTGGGGGCTGGGCTGGGGTAGGGGGGGGTTTCATTGAAGAGTGTTGTGGGTTTCGGCATACTATGTTTACATTTGTTTTTTGTTCCTTGGTTTGTTTCAAGTAATGGTAATAGCTTTCATGTTATAAGTTTTTGGTTTATTTGAAGATAATGTATTGACCAGTCGCCACAGAGTGGGTGTATCAGTACTTTTGATGTTGGTTTTATGTTTTTTTTCTTTTTACTCACGAGTTTGATATACGATGTTATTTTTCTTTATACTTGTATGTGTATAGTATGTATACTAGTTTTCTAATATAAAAAAAAATACTGTTAACCTTCACAACATTACCGCACTGAACACTTCAGTTAAGCTTATCATGGAGGAGGAACATGACTTATATTCCTTTTATTGAAGGTATGATAATAAAAAACGAGAATAAACTTGATTTCCAGGTTTACTGAAAACCCTTAAAAAATATTACACGTCCCAGACTTGGGGCCATGGATCCTTGAGAGCCAACAGAATCTCTTCCTCTACAACATTCTACGGAGAGAAATGTGACTAAATCTGCAAAGGCTTTTTTTGTGTTACACTCTTCTAGACACTTCAACTGTGAAAAACTACAGTAAGAATTCTACCTGCCGATTATTTCATAGTACTCCCGTTAACCAAATAAGCAGTAACCTTGCCAACTTCTTACAAAAATTCACGCACTAGAGCAGCAAACATTGTCTGCAGTGTCATTAGGGACTTAGAAAAGTAAACACCTCTTCAGGGATTTACCTATATTGCGGAACTGCATAATAAATCTTACGAAGGGAAGAATTCCAAGGACTTAAACACAGGAATGAAAAACACTGATGTGCTTGCAATAGTGACAGTAGTAGCTTGCTCATAATACATAATACCTGAAGTCAACTAATGAGCTTTCCTGAAGCATGATTAGTATTCATAACAGTGAAATCAGTTTTAATCACCAGTAACACTAAACAAAACTGGCAGTCTTTCACCATCTCCGAGATTTTAGCAAAGTTGATTCTGCCTCACACCAACGCTGCCATCACCCAAGATCACTCTCACTCAAATCAAACCTTGCAGATTATTGTTATTATTATAATCAAATAGAAGCGCTAAACCACAGGGGTTATACAGAACTTTTCCCTCATCTTTCTGACCTCTCTTCAGCCTTTATATAACCTCATGTTTAATCTGTCATGATCTGATAAAGTCCCAGGTAGACGAAACTTTTTCAAATAAAATTCCATAACTCTTACACTGTAAAATAATCATTATATATGGTGAGCTCTTATGCATAGTTGTAGAGCTTGAATTTTTTCAGACCATATAACAACATTTCGTGCTGTTCATTATTTTAACAAGTCCTAGGACTCACTTCGGAAATAACCATTAAATTAATCTCAAATAACACACGACAGGGATTGCTATAAAGAGTTTTTTTTTTTATCTGATTAACAAGTTTCGGTTTCGTCTTGCAGATAACAATGAAACCTTGTTCATGTTTTGGCAACTGCAACCAATTAATGCTACTATACAGGGCAAATAAAATATTTCAGTAAAATAGCTTCTGAATATTATTTCACGTTTAAAAATATGGATGAACTGGAGAAGAAATTGCCGAGTCTAAAACAACCGTCAGTGTTTTTCTTAAAGAATACAATGTCATTTTTTGATCAGGTTTAAAAGAAAAAAAAAAAAATTAAGAACCGTTTTCAAATACAGCCGAACGAAAAAAATTCCAATATGCTGTAAACGGAGTGATGGCGTCAGTGTTTTGTCAGTGGAAGTCATTTTTCCAACTTGTTTTAGTTTAAAGTGGGAAAATGAAACACGTAAACTTTTCGATATAAAATGGAAAAATTTCGACAGCCAGTGCTATCAGTTAGCAGTAGCAGCGTACTAATTGATAGCACTGGACACAAAAGGTAAAGAAAAAATGATTTATCTATACCATCTGCATATTCCTCTGAATTACGAGTGTTGTATGTTAAAATCTGAAATGCGCTCATTGTTTAACACATTTTTTTGAGAACCCTTTTCGGATATTTGTTCACAAATTATCGGAATTTAATGAAAAATAAGATACGCAATACGGAAATTCCATTTACGAAAAGGGGCCCTCTGCTTCTTAAACAGCGGACCGGAGCAGTCGTTTTCATACCTAGACTTGGAAATATTCCGTTTATGTGCTAATTGTAGAAAACGATGTCAATGACAACAGGTGCAAAACATGAACTTACCTTACTGATGGTGAGCCAACTGTCCCACGATGAGCTGCTAATTCTCACTTACCTGCAAGGTAAACATGTGCTTTTTAATACAAGTCCAACATAGCGCTTTTTTAATACAATAAAAAGAGCCCCAGTTATACCATTTGTATAGAACCATCAGGTAGTATCCCTGTGATAACATTAAGAACATAAGAATGGAGAAACACTGCAGAAGGCCTACTGGCCCATACAAGGCAAGTCCTTATCAAAACCACCCCTACCAAAAACTACCCAAGAATTTACTCCTGTACCCACGACACCAATCAAACTCAGCCCCTTCTCCTCATATATCTGTCCAATCTCTTTGTGAAGCTAGCCAAGATCCTAGCCTCGATCACCCTACTCAGAAGACCGTTCCACGCATCCACAACTCTGTTCGAAAACCAGTACTAACCTATGCCATTGACCTCTTCACTCTCGGGCCGAGAGGTTGTGCTGCGCAGTTGCTCCTGGTTCAGTCTTTGCGCAACTTCCGATTTTCTGCAAGATGGCGTCCAGTGTACGGAGCAGGAGCAACATGGTGTGTGTTGAGCTTCTTAAGGGAGCTGTTTACCCAGCTAACGCTTCTGTTTTGCTGCCGGCGATACTCCGTGACACATTGTATTTGTAATGAAGACCTATACGGAATTGCGCTGAATGGTTCGACGAGGATCTTCGTGAAGTTTGGTACTATGGAGGCGTATGAAAGAACTGTGGAGAGGTACCAGGAGTGCCTCACTGTCAACACTGGGTTAGAGGTCCGGCTCAGGGATGCCTCGAAATGCGAGTGCAAAACGTGCCTTTTGAGGCTGATGGATTGGACATCAGCGAGGTTTTTCAACAGTACGGTGTGGTGCATATTACGACTATGGGACGCTGGACTGAAGGAATATATGCCAGGTTGCCCGAAGGTTCCTTCACATTGAAAATGACCTTGAAAAGGCTCATACCATCCTATGTAATGCTGGAGGACTTTAGGACGTAGGTTTTTGTTACCTATGTGGGCCAGCGTAAGACATGTCGTGTGTGCGGTGCATATGATCACATGGTGGCAGGATGTCCCAACATCATGGCCCCAAGATCAATGGCTCCAAAGGTACCTGTGGTGCATACCCCCTTGGCGAAGCCAGCACCTGAGACTGTAGAAGGACTGGGAAAAGCCAGTTTGGCGGATGTTGTAGAAGGTGTGGGGGAACGTTGTGTAATGCTCCCTGAAGTGTTGAGTGCTCCAACAATAGTTGGGCCTGAAAAAGATAATGAGCTGAGGATTTGGTGGAGGTGGGAGACCTCCAGGTAGACCTACCACAACCGTTGCAAGAGATGTTGCTAACGTTTATGGAAGATCAGCCGTGAGGGAGCCTTCTCCAAATTCAACTTCAATAACAAAAATATAAGGTGGGACCAAGTAAACCAAGTCCTAAATGATATAAACTGGGAAGATAGCCTAAGCATCACGGATCCTAACCTATGTCTAGAACAAATTAACTCTGTGGCACTTGAGGTTTGCTCAAGGCAAATTCCCTTAAGGAAAAGGAGGAGAAGATGCAAACTAGAAAGAGAGAGGTGCTCCCTATACAGGCGAAGGCAAAGAATAACGGAGCGGCTACAAGAGGCCAATCTTACAGGAATCAAGAAATGCGGGAATAACAAAGCCATAAATGAAATTGAAAGAAACCCAAAGTATTTCTTTTCTTATGCAAAATCAAAGTTGAGAACAACAACCAGTATTGGGCCCCTACTTAAACGGGATGGGTCCAACACAGATGACAGCAAGGAAATGAGTGAGTTACTTAAGTCCCAGTATGACTCAGTTCTTAGCGAGCCGCTAACCAGACTGAAAATCGAAGACCTAAATGAATTTTTTATGAGAGTGCCACAGAATTTGACAAACGCATGCCTATCTGACATCATCCTGACGCCAAATGACTTCGAAAAGGCAATAAATGACATGTCCATGCACTCCGCTCCAGGCCCAGACTCATGGAACTCCGTGTTCATCAAGAACTGCAAGAAGCCCCTATCACGTGCTTTTAACATCCTATGGAGAGGGAGCATGGACACTGGGGTCGTCCCGCAGTTACTAAAAACAACAGACATAGCCCCACTCCACAAAGGGGGCAGTAAAGCAATAGCAAAGAACTACAGACCAATAGCGCTAACGTCCCATATCATAAAATTTTTTGAAAGGGATCTAAGAAGCAAGATCGCCACTCATCTTGATACCCATCAATTGCATAACCCAGGGCAGCATGGGTTTAGAGCAGGTCGCTCTTGTCTGTCCCAAATACTGGACCACTACGACAAGGTCCTGGATGCTCTAGAAGACAAACAGAATGCAGATGTTATATACACAGACTTTGCAAAAACCTTTGACAAGTGTGACTATGGTGTAATAGCACACAAAATGCGTGATAAAGGAATAACAGGAAAAGTTGGTAGATGGATCTATAATTTCCTAACAAGCAGAACACAAAGAGTAGTAGTCAACAGAGTAAAGTCTGAGGCAGCTACTGTGAAAAGCTCTGTTCCACAAGGCACAGTACTCGCTCCCATCATGTTCCTCATCCTCATATAGGACATAGACAGGGATATAAGCCACAGTGCCATGTCTTCCTTTGCAGATGACACCCGAATCTGTATGATAGTGCCCACCGTTGAAGACACTGCAAGACTCCAAGCAGACATAAACCAAATCTTTAAATGGGCTGCAGAAAACAATATGAAGTTCAATGATGAGAAATTTCAATTACTCAGATACGGAAAACGTAAGGAAATTAAAATCTCATCGGAGTACAAAACTAATTCCAACCACACAATAGAGCAAAAAACTAATGTCAAAGACCTGGGAGTGATCATGTCAGAGGATCTCACCTTCAAAGACCATAACACCGTAGCAATCACATATGCTAGAAAAATGACAGGATGGATAATGGGACCTTCAAAACCAGGGATGCCAAGCCCATGTTAACACTTTACAGAGCACTTGTTCTATCTGGGCTGGAATATTTCTGCACACTAACTGCACCTTTCAAGGCGGGTGAAATTGCTGACCTAGAAAATGGGCAGAGAACCTTCACGGGACGCATAACTGCGATAAACCACCTCAATTACTGGGAACGCTTGAAGTTCCTAAACCTGTACGCTCTAGAACGCAGGCGGGAGAGATACATTATTTTATACACGGGGAAAATTCTCGAGGGATTAGTACCAAACTTGCACACGAGAATCACTCCCTACGAAAGCAAAAGACTCGGCAGGTTATGTAACATCCCCCCAATGAAAAGCAGGGGTGCCACTAGCACGTTGAGGGACAACACAATAAGTGTCAGGGGCCCAAGATTGTTCAACTGCCTCCCAGCATACATCAGGAGGATTACCAACAAACCCCTGGCTGTCTTCAAGCAGGCACTGGACAGGCACCTAAAGTCGGTACCTGACCAGCCAGGCTGTGGTTCGTACGTTGGATTCCGTGCGACCAGCAGTAACAGCCTGGTTGATCAGGCTCTGGTCCAACATGAGGCCTGGTCACAGACCGGGCCGCAGGGGCGTTAACCCCTGGAATTCTCTCCAGGTAAACTCCAGGTGGTTCCCTCTGGTGTTGAAGGACACTTACAGGTGGAGGAAGGTAGGCTTAACCAGGCCGCTAGTGTGCTGGAAGCTGGGGAAGTCAGTTTGCAGGTGGAGGTGGAGGTTGTTGTGCATAGCGATGGGGACACAGCTGTAATGGAGGTAGGGGGAGAATCAAGAAAGAGGGCGGGAGAGATGTCAGATGATGATGTCCTCACACCTGCCCAGCGTACAGGCAAGAAAGCATGGGTAGAGGTGGCACAGAAGGGAAAGGTTGGGGCACAGGTGAGGGTGGGGGATCAGGGAGTGAGGAGTTTTAGGGATAAAGGAGGTTTATTGAAGGGTCTTACGTCCCGCCCGCAGAAGCACAGAGGAAAGCCCCCTTTGGCGTATTCAAGTGTTTAACAATTAATGTGAATGGCCTAAGGGCAGAAATTAAATGTAGGTGGGTGGAGGTAGTACTAAGACGATATGACGTAGACGTATGTATTCAGGTAGCTCAGGGAAATTCAAGGGTGGGGTGGCTGTGGGGGTGAAGGAGTCCAGTCCCTTTCGGTTGTTAGCTTGGGAGGAGGGGGGAGGGCAGGTGGTGAGGGTGGATGGGGATTGGGGCAACATTCGGGTATGTTTCATGGGAATATATATGCATGCTGACAGTAACCGACGTGTTAAGGAAGAATTTGTAAGGGAGGTTTGGAAATATCACTTACGGGTATTGCCTATGATTACTCTGCAGGGTGGGGATTGGAATTGTATAATCAGGAAAAAAGATGTAGAACCTAGAAGGGCGGGTTGTGAGTTAGGGGCGTTACGTGTTTTATTGAGGGAGGCGGGAGTGTTTGATGTGGTAAGGGGGCGAAGGGTGGCGGGTGGAACACACTTTTGTGCGGAGAAGCTATGCAGCCCGGTTAGATCATGTTTATGCAACAAGAGACGTTACAGTGGGAAAGGTCCAAATGCTTGATATTGGTTTTTTGGACCATCGTGGTGTCTTAGTAGAGGTGGAGTGGGATGGAATGGTCCGCAGGTACAATAGTTATTGGAAGATGAATGTGCGTTTGCTGCTGGGGGAGGGGAGATTGTTTGAGGAATGTGGGGGGGGGGTCCTTATGGATAGAAAGAGCAGGGGAATGGTAGAAGGATTTTTTAGGCTGGTGGGAAAAGATTGCGAAGAAGGGAATAAGGGAATTTTACAGGAATCGAGGAAGCGATGAAGCAAGGGGGAAGTTTGGTCTTCAGAAGTATTTGGAGGAACAGTTTAATGAATGTTATGAGGGAGGGGTTTGTAAGTATGGGGAAATAGAGGGGTTGCAGGGAAGGTTGAGGGATATTCAAAATGATCATTTTGATGCGATCAGGGTGAGAGGAGGTATTGAGGAGGCATTGTGGGGCGACAGACCATCAGGTTGCATGTTGAGGTGGTTTGGAGATAGACAGAGGGGTAACACGATCATGGGGGTTGAGGTGTGTACAAGGGTTGGAGGATATGAAGTGGGACAGGTGCTCTGAACAACGGATGGCATAAGCAATTATGCTGATCATTGATTTGGGAGGAAATTATCAACGAGTGAAGGGAAGGGTAGGGAGGAGGAGGTCATTTGGGAAGGAATCCTGTGTCGTTTGGGGGAGGAGGAACGTGGGGAGTTGGGTGGAAGTATAAGTGAGCAGGAGGTGGTGGAGGCAGTGTCTAGTTTAAGTCTAGGGAAGGCACCAGGTTTAGACGGGATACCGAACGATTTCTATGTAGTACATTGGGATACGTTAAGAGAATGTTTAGTGTGTTTGTTTAATTGTATGAAAGACGGGGGTCGGTTGGGGGAGATGCAGGGGACGGGGACCTTGGGCAATTATAGGGTGATATCCCTCATGTGTGGAGATTATAAAATTTTCGCAAAAATTTTGGGTAATAGGATGAAAACGGTGATTGACAAAGTCATACATCAGGGGCAGTTCGGTACACCTGGAAGAAGTATGAATGTAGGACATGGGAGAATCGGGATTTCATTGAGGGTAAGAAAGGATGGGGGGTGTCTTGGGAATAGATTGGAAGGAGGCGTATAATTGTGTGAATAGAAAAATGTTGGAAATTATATTACAGAGTCAAGGATTTGGAGAGGAAATTGCTGAATGGGTTGAGACATTGTATAGTTCTGCAAAGGTGTGTTTGCAGGTGAATGGTAAGTTGGTGCAACAGGTGGTGATGCAGGACCCCTTTTATAGGTTAATGGAGGAAGGAGTGGGGAAGAGGGGGGTTAGTAGTATGGGCATAGTGGGGCATGTGGATGATACTACTGTATCGGTGGGTGGGACGGAAGGGCTGGTGAATGTGAGACATATTATAGAGGTCTTTGGGGCGGCAGCGGGGATGAGGGTTAATGGCTCCAAGTCTAAGTTATTGGAGGTGGGTACGTGGGTGGGGGGGGTCTTGGGGGAGGTGTATGGATAGAATATTGTGGATAGGATTAAGATCTATGGAACTGTGTATATGGCAGATGTGAGAGTGGCCAGGTAGGTGAATTCTGAAGAGGAGGTGGGTAGGGCTCTGGGTAGAATGAGGGGTTGGAGGGCAGGGGATGTAACGCTGTTGCAACGGGTAGTGGTGGTGAACACCCTTGTATACAGTAAGGTATGGAATGTAGCTGTGGTGTATCCTTTAAGGATGGCCGACATCAGGAAATTACAAAAGAAAGTGTTCTGGTATGTGTGGGGGTATGGCAGGCCATGGCTTCGAAAGAAAATTGTCATGACGAGTGTCTGGAGGGGAGGGTTGGGCCTCATTCCTTTAGGATGTCACATGAAAGCAGTTTATGTGAAACTGCTTTTTAAGGAAGGGGGTGACGGGACAACGAGTGGGAACGGTGATGGAGGATGTACGGAAGTGGTGGGGGAAGGAGGGATCTGCAGGTGTGTGTGAGGACATGGCTTGGCAGTTGTTGGCAGTGAGGGAGCCTAAAAGGGTAAAGGTGGGCAGGTTGGGGAGGAGGGGGTGAAAAGGGAGGGGAGGGGTGGTACAGGGTCAGGAAAATTTTCCAGTTTATGATTGGATGGGGATTTGGGGTGGGTTCATGAAGATTTGTCTACTGCCTAAGGTCAGAGAGGTGGTCTACAGATTTTTATTAGGTATATTGGCATCAAGGTCTGAATTATATAGGATGGGGTTGGTAGGTACAAATGCTTGTCAGAGGTGTGGGGATGAGGAAACAGCATATCGTGCTGTCAACTTTTGTGAGTCTTTAGAGGTAGTGAGGCTGTGGTTGGCAAGGGTGATTGGATTGGTGGGGGGAGGGGGAATTTTCGTCCTTATGGGCTTTAAGCTTTGATGTGGCGGGAGAATCGAGAGAGGTAGGGAGAGCAATCATGTATGTAGTCGCGGATTTTTTGTATGTATCGTGGGGAATGAGGGAGGTGGGAGGGGACTGTAGGGTGAAAGCCTAAGCAGCTCACGTGTATCATTCAATGTGTAGGAATAGGCTATTATATGGAGGTAAATGGGTATCGAGTTACTCTGAGGTATATAGGACATTAACGGTAGCAAAGTTATTACGGTGATGCAGAGTAGAGCTGGAATGGACTGGATTCTTTGGAAGCAGGAGTAGGTAGGGAAGGGTCGATGTGTTGAATGAGGTTTTAGGAAGCCTAGTAGTGTGAATGTTGGGGGGAGTCTCGACTGGTGACGCATATGCTCTTTTATTGAGTGATGGGGAAAAGACAGCTGACGCAGAAAGCGGGGGCATAGGTATGTGAGGATGACAGTATGAACTTGGCTGGACTTGACTTTACATTATGACGTGACAAAGAACATGTTCAAGGGAAAGGAGTACACAAAAGGGGTTTTTCTAAAGTGTTGGAGCATTGTAATCGATGTTTTTTATAAGACAGGAAGGTATAGTTCCTGGATGTTGCAAGGGATTATGTTAATAATGTTTTCAAAAATTCCACATCTTGTTCATTATAAGTACTCTCAAAACAGGTAACTATAATATGTTGTGGAGAAATTGTAATACTACCGCACGTTGAGTGGTATCAGATAAGGTTTTTACATTGTATCATTGTCATTATGTAATGTTAGGGTATAGCACAGTTTTATATTATTCCTTTGGCCTTTTTGATGCCTACGGTCTTATTGTCTTGGAGTTTAGTCATTTTTGTGAATTTTTGGGTAATATAAGGTTTTTATTTTATCTATGATGACAAGTTTGCTGTTTAATGTACCATTGTGAAAGGTATCAGATAAGAATTTTTCATTGTCATTATGCAATGTTAAAGTATGAAACTGTTTTGTATAGCCATTTGGCATTATTGATGCCCACGATCTTCTTGTGTTGGATTTAATTAGAATTTTTTTTGTATGATGATTCAGGGTATCATCATAGGACATTGATCTTATGTATAGCAGTACTTAGTTCTTATCAAATATGATATAGTGTAATGTGGTGGGTTTTTTGTGTAATATAAGGTTTTTTTTTTAAACTATGATGTTTTTTTATTTTTTTTTAGTGTTTATGATTTTTCGTATGTTATGGTGATACATGCTCTGTGGGTTGGGATACATGCTCTGTGGGTTGGGATACATGCTCTGTGGGTTGGGATACATGCTCTGTGGGTTGGGATACATGCTCTGTGGGTTGGGATACATGCTCTGTGGGTTGGGATACATGCTCTGTGGGTTGGGATACATGCTCTGTGGGTTGGGATACATGCTCTGTGGGTTGGGATACATGCTCTGTGGGTTGGGATACATGCTCTGTGGGTTGGGATACATGCTCTGTGGGTTGGGATATGCCTGTGGGTTGGGACATGCTCTGTGGGTTGGGATACATGCTCTGTGGGTTGGGATACATGCTCTGTGGGTTGGGATACATGCTCTGTGGGTTGGGATAGCGGTGGGATACATGCTCTGTGGGTTGGGATACATGCTCTGTGGGTTGGGATACATGCTCTGTGGGTTGGGATACATGCTCTGTGGGTTGGGATACATGCTCTGTGGGTTGGGATACATGCTCTGTGGGTTGGGATACATGCTCTGTGGGTTGGGATACATGCTCTGTGGGTTGGGATACATGCTCTGTGGGTTGGAATACATGAACTGCTGTGGGTTGGGATACATGCTCTGTGGGTTGGGATACATGCTCTGTGGGTTGGGATACATGCTCTGTGGAAGGTTGGGATACATGCTCTGTGGGTTGGGATACATGCTCTGTGGGTTGGGATCATGCCTGTGGGTTGGGCTGCCTGTGGGTTGGGATACATGCTCTGTGGGTTGGGATACATGCTCTGTGGGTTGGGATACATGCTCTGTGGGTTGGGATACATGCTCTGTGGGTTGGAATACATCCTTGGATGAAGTGATAGGAGTAGCCTAATAGGGATACGGGTATGAAATTAAGTTAGTCTTTTGACATGTTTGGTGTGTCTTGTGGCCTATTTGTTTTGTATAAAGTTCATTTTAATAACATGAAATATTCAATTAGATGGTTAATCCTTTATATGTAGATTTAGAAATCACAAATTGAGTGGTATCAGATAAGAATTAGTATCATTGTTATTATGTAATGTTACAGTATCGCACAGTTTTTGCATTATTCTTGATGCCTACGGCCTCTTTGTTGGAGTTATTTAGTGATATTTTTGCATATAGTTTCTATGTATTGCAGTACTTATTCCTTATATAGAATATAGTGTACCGTGTTCATGGATTTTGTGTAATATAAGGTTTTTATTTTATCTCTATGATGTTTAGTTTTTAGTGTATGTTTAGAAACCACAAGGGGAGTGGTATCAGGTAAGAATTTTCATTGTATCGTTGTCATTATGTAATGTTAAAGTATTGCACAGTTTTGCAAAGTTTTGTTGTTAATGTACCATTGTTTTTTTTTTAATAAAATAAAAAAATTACCTATGTCCTTTCTAAAACTAAAATTATCCAACTTAAATCAATTATTTCTGGTTCTTATCTGGTTCGACGGCCTCAGTATTTTATTAATATGACCTTCGTTTATGCCCATCATCCACTTGTACACCTCGATGATATCTCCCCTCATTCTACGTCTCTCAAGAGTGGAGATCCAAGGCTCTAAGCAGGTACCTTCAGGTAGAATCCCGGTTATATCATTAAGCAGGCACCTTCATGTAGTGTCCCAGTTATACCCTTCATCCTTCACATTCAGAAAGTATAAAGAAATATACTCATCCCGCAGGTTAATGTATTCTCATTTACTCTTCAAACTCAGTACATAATATAAAAAACATCATTACTTATTAAACAACTGTATTTGGTTATGCCGTTTCAATAATTCTCCACTCCTACGGTGCTGAACACACCAACTCCAAGGCCGAGTGACTGCTTATCTCATCTTATGTATATAGTTCTACTGTCTTCAAGTTTTGTCCTTCAATCTGTATTGATAAAGCCACTGGATGGCGAAACGTCTACAATAAAGATAGCCAGATGTTACACATGTGTCTAATTTTCATCAATCTAAGATTATTTATCATAATGTCTAAGATGAAACTTACCTTCCCATGATGGTAGACGATGCATGGATGACTCGCTAGGTAGTGCTGGGGCCCCAGTAGCGCTGGGGCTCCTGTGGAGCTGGGGCCCCTGTGGTGCTGAGGCCCAGTACCTTCAGTAAATATGAAGCAAAAAACTCTTACTAAGTCATGACCCAGCCTTACACTGGTCATGACTAGTCCGCGACACTCTTGCCCGCGACACTCTTGCCCGCGACACTCTTGCCCGCGACACTCTTGCCCGCGACACTCTTGCCCGCGACACTCTTGCCCGCGACACTCTTGCCCGCGACACTCTTGCCCGCGACACTCTTGCCCGCGACACTCTTGCCCGCGACACTCTTGCCCGCGACACTCTTGCCCGCGACACTCTTGCCCGCGACACTCTTGCCCGCGACACTTTGCCCGGGGCAAAAACATTTTCTTCCTGACATTCCTTGCTACCGCGACACTCTTGCCCGCGACACTCTTGCCCGCGACACTCTTGCCCGCGACACACTTGCCCGCGACACACTTGCCCGCGACACTTGCCCGCGACACTCTTGCCCGCGACACTCTTGCCCGCGACACTCTTGCCCGCGACACTTTAGAAACCCTGATATATGGACATTTAAGAACACTATTTCTTTCCTGACATTACCACTTGCTATTACAACTTCGATGCTATTATCTCAGTCCTTTCTAACATTGGTAATACTAGCACCTCCACAATACGCACTTACGTCTTCAACACTATGTACATGCGTACTGATTTAGTAAGGGGAAAGCGCAAGACTCGTTGGGGTCGTAAACTGCCATTGGAGATGGGAGACGGATGTCTTCAATTCATTGGATAAAAAGCCATTCACCGACATCATGTTTTTATACACACACTTTACTTCATTCAGTATTTAAAAGTTTAATTATCCTCGCTTAATTGAAGGTCAGTTTATTAGTTTTAAATGCTATTAATTACTCATGGGTCGTTAAACATGCATGTCACCGGTACAACACCTCTCAAATACACTTTAAAATGTTTTGAATTAAACTCTGTGTATATATATATACACACACTACTTGGTGCACTTTCTCTGAGGTGTATATACATAGAAACACACCACGTATATAACGTAGCTTGTTGGTGTATGGTAGACCGGCCTAGCGACCCTCTTACTGTGGATCGACCTGAGACACTGTGGACAAGCACCTCTGAAAGGTTGAGTCTCGAAGCTCCGAAGATGTTCGTGAACTACTCAAATGAACCCAGACCTCGACCTCTCGCTTCACACTTAATGACGACTATTTTAATTAATCACTCTAGGAATTACTTAATATGCTTTTATTGATGCATTATGACTTCAGTACAACATGTTACTTGATGAATGGCTGATGGGTTGAGGGTTTATTGCTGGTTAATTAGGTCCACTTAAGAATAGTTCGTGTTTTCCTTACCAGACCAACTGAGACGACGCTGAACTTCCAACAAACACTTTGAATCCATACCACTTAAGGAAAATGGCTTGATGCTAGTGAGAGGCTCTTGATCCTAGGAACTGGACTTGTATGTCCTTTTATTAACCTGAATGATTCCTATTCCCATGGTGCTATGTCACCCCTACGGGTTGAGCGCTTCTGCTTGATTAAATAAATAATATTTTAATTGTCGTTAGTCGTTATTATTTCTTCCTCTGAATTTTTTAGCGTTATAAAAATAACTGTTAAACACTATATATAATATTTAATAAGCGAGTACAGCCATGCTAGCGGGAGATTCGTCTGTAAAAACTTGCATTTGTGGACACAGTGGTGGCCTATGCTAACCTTCCTATGGTGTAAAATATACCTAGTTGGATGAATCTTATTGAAGCTAGCTGGCCCAGTGGCTTACGCGACGGTCTGGAGTTTTGAGACTCTTTGACCGCGGGTTCGACCCCCACCCGTGGTATAGTTTGGTTAATAAATGAAATATTATGAAGAGACGACAAATTATTTTTGAATCTTGAGCAGAAAATGGAGACTCACCAAGCATGTTTATGGAGGCCATAGATATAGCAGATAATTTTTGATGAGGTTACAGTGATAGTAAAAGGTAGATGGGATATAAGGAGAATGGTATCAGTAAGTAAGCAAGAGGTGAAGGTTTATAAACAACAGGAGAAGGCAGTTAGGGTAAGATATAAGCAACTGTTGGTATAGAGATCGGCTAGTGAAAGTATAGGCAATGGGGCTGAAGAGTTATAGGGTAGATTTAGGAACCTACACTTGGAAAATCCTAGAAGGAATGGTCCCGAATCTGCACACAGAAATCACTCCCTACGAAAGTAAAAGACTGGCCAGGCGGTGCAAAATACTCCCAATAAAAAGTAGGGGCAAAAGGGACAAAAGAGAGTGTACGATTTATAGTGGAATACGCCTGTTGAGTATACCTGGTAAGGTATATGGTTGAGTTATTATTGAATAAATTAAAAGTAAGACGGTGAGCAGGATCACAGATGAACAAGGAGGGTTTAGGAAGGGTAGGGGAGGTGTAGACCAAGTGTTTACAGTGAAGCATGTAAGTGAAAAGTATTTAGATAAGGATAAAGAGGCTTTCGTTGCATTTATGTATTTGAAAAGGCATATGACAGGGTGGATAGGGAAGCAATGAGGCAGAAATTGCAAGTGTACGGAGGATAGTGAAGCAGAGATTATGTAATTTAGGAGAAAGAGAGATTATGATATCACAATGATTATTATTATTTATTATATTTATAGATGGGGTTGTAAGGAAAGTGAATACCACAGTGTTGGTAGGATGTGAGGGATTAGAAGATAAAAAACATAACACAAAATGGGAGTTGTCACAGATGTTTTTTGCTGATGGCACTGTGCTTTTGGGAGATTCTGAAGAGAAGTTTCAGAGGTTGGTGAATGTGTTTGGGAGGGTTTGTAAAAGAAGGAAATTAAAAGTGAACATAGGAAAGAGTAAGGTGATGAGGATAACAAAAAAATAGGTAATGCATAACTGGATATCAGATTGGAGGGACAGAGTTTGGAAGAAGTGAATGTGTTCAGATATTTGGGATTTTTTTTTTTTTTATTTTATTGAAAAAAAAAAAAAATACAAAACACATGACAAAGACAGAAACAGCATACAGAGTGAAAAACTGTCATGTTACAAGCACTAACCGTCCTTTACTTGGCAATGCAACAAGAAAGGTCATCATGTTTCCTACGTAAGGAAACATACAAAGCAAAACTATACAATGCACAAAACCATAAATACAGAATACCCAATGAACAGGAAAAAGATAAACCGGATGTACACAACCCTGAAGGGCATAAATCACAATAAGGCACACTAAGAACATAAGGGATAAAATGACAAAAGATGCAAAAAAAAAAAACCACACCCGATGGCTTATCACTTACACGTCTGTATTGTACAGACAGCCACTCAAAGAAACTTTAGTACATTACAAAATTCTAAGACACAATAAACCCCCAAATGAACAATATAATAATAATTACAACAATCTACGCACACTGTTGACTATTAACGTCGATAAATACCAATTCACAGAAAAACGTAATACCACAATACTTGTACACACACCTTCAACACAGAAAACTTTATTATACAGGACAAGAACACAGGTAAAGTTAAGAAAACATTCCCAAGGATGCATTTTAAAATAAAATATAAGGAAAGAGCATCCTGCACAATAAAGCTAAGGATATTGACACAAACACAATGAACAAAGGTAGACAGTTTACAACTCAAAACCGAACCATAACTGTCTTCCGCTAAGGTAAGACATCACATTAAACATAATACCCTAAACGTTACAAACATCATAATGGAAACAGTTCATACCCAAGTGGGTTGAAATATAAGAACCATACAAACACACTATAATGGGAACTAACTACACCTATAACCAATACATCACCAGTCCAGTAGGTTATGAGGAAAAGCCTCTATGGTTACCCCTGACATGTATACTCCATAGGGGTTCCCTCCCACCCCATCTCCCGTCATACCACACATATCGTGCATTCCTCAGTCATGTGTCACGCCCGCAGAGTCCACTGTCACCCCCTTCCCATCCCGTTCATTCATACACCCCCTCCACCACCCCCTCCCCGTCGCCGGCCAGTCCTTTTAAACCCTCCCTCACAGCTCTAGTAAACTACCCACCACCAACTCCCTATAACCCACAGAAAAAGCTGAATCCCACCTTCAACCATAAAGATCCCTATTTCTACATTTTGTCCTATAAAACACAGCAGCCCAAGCCTTGACTCTACACTCCCCTGACACCCCCCTCATTCCCCATGACACATACAAGTAGCCTGCCACCAGGTACAAGACCGCCCGTCTCACCTCCCCTCCCACCCCTCCCACATCAAAGCTTAAGGCCCGCAAGGTTGAAAGCCCTCTCCCCCCTACCCTGCGTACCACCTTCCCAAACCATTCACGCACTACACTCAAAATAGGACAAAAATACACCGCATGATACGCTGTATCCTCCTCCCCGCATCTAATCTATCGCACAGCCCTCCCTCTTCTATCCCCATACGGAACAAAATTGCCTTTGATGCAACGATCCCCATTAGAAACCTATACACAAATTCACGTACTCTGGGTTTAAGCCACAACTTTCGTAAACCTTTCCATATACCCATCCAATCATACACTAGGTATATCGCTGCCCCTTGCAGTACCTATTCCCCGCACCCCTCCCCTGCCCAGGAGACTCGCAGAGATTCTCCTCGGCTCCCTAACCACCATGATTCGCCTCAACATTCCTTCACACTCCCTCAGATCATTCCTCTTCCACCACCTTCTGACATCTTCCATAACCAAACCCACTCGTCTCCCACGCACCCCACCCACCCGGAGGTATCGATGCTTAATATAAACACACTGCAACCGCCTTGCTAATGGAATGAGCCCCAAACCTCCTTGTCGTACCCTCGTCATTACCACTTCCTTACTTAACCACGCCCTCCCATAACCCCATATATAACGTAGAGCCCTTCTCTGCAATTCCTTCACGTCCTCAAAAGTGATGGGAAACACCGCTGCCACATGCCACAGTTTACTAAACACTAATGAGTTGACGATCACCACCCTCTGTTGCAATGTGACGTCCCCAGGCTGCCAACCACCCATGCGCTTAATAGCCTCCCCGCACTACCATCCCTGCATTAACCTCCCTGGCCTCCACCGGATCCGCCCTATACACCACCCCACAAATCTTCACCTGCTCCACCGTTGTCCACCCCGTCCCTCCCCATCCCTCCCCCCTACCCACTCCCCTACCTCCAACAATTTAGATTTCACATAGTTTACTTTCATTCCAGTAGCCTTCCCAAAAATCTCTACAATACGCCCCACAGTCACTAAATCCTCTACATCTCTCACTAGTATCGTGGTATCATCCACATAACCAACAATCCCTGCATCCCCCCTTCCCCTCAGCCACCCCTCCTGAAACTAAATGATAAAAGGGATCCTGCATGCAAGCAAACAATACCTAGGACAAGGGGCATCCCTGTCTCAAACCCTTATCTATAGACACCTCCTTTCCTATCCTACCATTTATCTGTACCCTAAGCCTGGCTCTCTCATATATAGTCTCTACCCAGCCTACCAATTCATTCCCAAAACCCTGCCTCCTCATGATATCGTACAACATACTCATTTCAACACTATCATAAGCCGCACTCCAATCGATACTCAACACCCCCCCTCCTTCACCACCCTCAATAAAATCCCTAATTTGACTATGACCCACTCCCATACTTCTACCTGGGATTCCACATTGCCCCTTATGTAAGACCAATCCCAACACTTTCTTAAGCCTATTACCTAGCAACTTAGCAAAGATCTTATAATCCGCACACATTAACGTTATAAATCTATAATCCTTCATCGTTCGACATTCCTCTTTTTTCTTCACCAAAACCACAACCCCAGTGCTCTGCATACTTCCCAATACCCTCCCATTCTTCATGCAATTGAAGACTTTAACTAAACAATCCCGTAGGGTCTCCCAATTATGCACATAAAATTCATTAGGGAGACCATCTAATCCAGGAGCCTTCCCTTTGCTCAAACCCTGCACAGCCTCCCATACCTCTTCCTCACTAATCTCACCCTCCATGTCCTCCCTGTCTTCCTTACTAACAATACACCGAATCCCTTCCCCTATTACTGCCTTATCCCTCATCCCCCTCTCCCTCCTGCAGATACTCTGTAACCCAGTGATCTATATAATTACTCATTCCTTCAGTAGTTCTTAGCAGTTGTCCCTCCCTATACCCTCCCAACTCCTGACACACCTCCAACATCATCATAGTTGTGTCGCTCTGCCTCTTCCTCAATCGTCGGAGCACACAGGCCGATGGCCTGTCGCCCCATAAGACCTCCTCTAGCCCACCTCTCACGCGTGTCGCATTAAATCGTTCATTCTGCAAATCTCGCAGACGACCTTTCAGAATACCCATCTCATCCACCCTAGAAGTCCCGCCCCTGTTGTAACAATCCTCCAGTTGACCTTCCAAGTACCTCTGTAATCCAAATTTTCCCCAATTTTCCTCCCTGCTCATTTGTGTATAATACTTCCTAATACACGGCTTTGCCCACATTTCCCACCAACTCAGTAAGTCCCCCGCATGCTGACCTTTCTCCCATTGCCCCTGCCACCATGCAGCAAAACTCTCACCCTCACCAACTCCCTGCAGTAAACTTACATTCAATTTCCAATAGCTGTCATACCTTTTAAATCATTCCTTCCCAGCTGACATCTGCCAACACACCCCTATGATCGGAATATCCTACATCCACTGTGTCGACCCTACCCACCTGTATCGCCTTAGTTACATAAATCCTATCTAGTCGCGCCTGATAACCCTGCTTCACGAACGTGTGCTCCACACACCATCCTCCACCCCTAACTACATCCATCACCCCGGCCGTTCCTAATACCTCCCTCAACACCCCCAGGACACAACCCACTTCCCTGGGCTCTACATCCTTACCCCGAATTACACAGTTCCAGTCGCCTCCTATAATGGTTACCTCAGGCAGTCCTCTCAAATGATACAGCAGTACATCCCTCACGAAACGTTCCTTAGTACGCCTGCATTGATCCGCTGCCAAATACACACTTATAAAACTCACGCGCACGTCTCCCCACACCCCGTCCACCCTCACCACCCTACCCTCCTCACCCGTCTCCCACGCTAATAACTTAAAAATACTGACCTCGCTCATTACCACAGCAGCCCCGCCCTTGAATTTCCCTGAACCACCCACATACACTCGATACCCTTTCAAACACAAATCCCTCGCACACCTGAAATTATGTTCCTGTATAAAACAAATGTCTACCTGAAAACGTTGCATAGTCACCTCTAGCCATCGTTGTTTCACCTCAGCCCTAAGGCCATTAACATTTATGGTAAGACTTTTGAAGGCAACATAGGGGGTTTTCCTCTAAACCTCTGGATTTTTGGCGCTCCTCCCCCCTTCTCCTTAGCCCCCTGACCACATTAAGGCCCGTCTCTCCCCTGCACCCCTCCTTGTCTCCTACGGGCCACATCTACCTATGCCTTTGTACAGACTCTCTGTGCCGGCGTAATTTCGTCCTCATCGGACGGGCCCACAGACCTTTTGCGGGAATCACCACTAGCTTCCATCTCCACAACTTCTTTCTGCTCATCCTGCCTGTGAACGACAGCCACCACATCCTGCACCACCAAATGAGTCTCTCCATCCTGCGAGGGAAGCCCTACCTCCCATTTCTTGTCCAACTCCAGGCCCTAATGGTGACACATCCACCGGTGGGTCGAGGAAATCCCTCAGGGCATCGTGTAAAACAGGAGGCAAATCCCCTTCCAAAATCCCCACCTCCACAGGTGCACCCCCCCATCTAATGTTTCTGCATCCGAACCCTCAGACATAGTCTCACATGTAACACCCTGCTCATCTACCTCATCACTCTATCTCTTACTTTGTTCCCCAGGATTGGAGACAGGCACCACACTCTCCACATTGTCAACCACCGCCTCCTCCGTGCGGGCTTCCTGACGGCGGTCTGTCCTCCTCCCACAAGTAGCTGCAACATGATCATATGCTCCGCAGATTCTACAGGTTCGCTGCTGGCTGGCATACGTAAAGTAAACCTGAGTTCGGAAATCAAGAAGGACAACATACGAAGGAATGGGCTTACGTAGTGTCATCTTGAGGGAATACGATTCTTCCTGTAGGCCTGCATAAATGCCATCATTCCACCTGCCCATCACAGCCATATGAATCACTCCAAATTGCAGGAACGCCTCACGGATGTCTTCATCAATAAGTTCAAATGGCACGTTCCGAACTCGAATATAGGTATAGTATCGAGATACATCCCTCAAGCGTACCTCCAGGCCAGCGTTAATCACCATTCGTTTGTCCTGGTAGTCGTCCACAATCCTCTCATACGCCTCTGCGGTAGCAAACTTGATGAAAATGTGGTGCGTCCCATTCAGCGCTATGCCTCGTAATTCCTCAGCACTGATGCCATAAGCATCGCGAATTATCGCAGGCAACAAAACAGTCGAGTTTTCCGGGTACACAGCCCCCTGCAAAACCTCAACACACACGGTGTTTGTCCTCCTCCTTCCACTAGACGCCCTATTACTGAAAATCAGTAACTCTCTCGTTGTCCGCCAGGAGTCAGCAACAAGAGAACCACTCAGCGCGAGGGCCAGGCGGCGAATGTTATTTGGGAGTGGACTTGTCTGTGGATGGGTCTATGTAAGACGAGGTGAACCATAAAATTGACGAGGAAGGAAAGATGTGAGTGGTGCACTGAGGAGTCAGTGGAGACAAAGAACGTTATCCATGGAAGCAAAGAAAGAATTGTATGAGAGTATAGTGATACCAACGCTCTTATATGGGTGTGAAGAATGGGTGGTGGTTGTTGGAACTAGGAGAGGGCTGGAGGCAGGGGAGATGTCGTGTCTGAGGGCAATGTGCGGTGTGAATATTATACTAAGAACCCGTAGCCTGGAGATTAGGAGGTGTAGGGTTACTAAAATTATTATCCAAAGGGCTGAAGAGGGGTTGTTGAGATGGTTCGGACCTTTAGAGAGGAAGGAGAAAAATAGGATGACTTGGAGGGTGTATAAATCTGTAGTTGAAGGAGGGCGGGGTAGGGGTCGGCTTAGGAAAGGTTGGAGGGAGGGGGTAAAGGAGGTTTTGTGTGCGAGGGGCGTAGACTTCCAGCATGGGTGAGTGAACGTGTTAGATAGGAGCGAGTGGAGGCAAATGGTTTTTAAGACTTGACGTGTTATTGGACATGAGTCCTGGAGGTGAGAAGTATAGTGCCTGCACTCTGAAGGAAGAGAGGAGATATGTTGCAGTTTTTGGAGAGAATAATGGAGAGAGTAATGGAGAGAATAATGATGAAAGTGTTTCTTCATATTTGAGTCACCCCTCCTCGCTGGGAGACGGTCGATGCGTTAAAAAATAAGTACATATTTTTTAAAGAATTACTGTGTTTAATAACCTGACAAGTTTTCAGAGAAAGAAATGATAAAAACTAACGAAACTTAATTAAAATTTGAGTTATATAATCAAGCGGAAGCGCTAAATCTGTAGGAGTTGCATAGCGCCTGGTGAATGGAAGTCATTCAGGTGCCAGATAATAACATCGGAATGGTAATAGCAAGTAGTGATGTCAGTAATGAAATGGTGTTCTTAAATGTCCATATAGCAAGGTTTCTAAAAGTGACGCGGGCGAAAGTGTCGCGGGCGAAAGTGTCGCGGGCGAAAGTGTCGCGGGCGAAAGCGTCGCTGACTAGTTATGATCATTGTTTAGTCTGGGTCAGGATTTAGTAAGAGTATTTGACTCAAAATTTATTGAAGGTTAGGAAAAGTTGGGAGGGCCACAGGACCACCGGGGCCCCAGGACCACTGGTGCTCCAGCGCAACCGTGGTTCTAGCACCACTGGGGCCCTAACACTCCCGGGGCCCTTGCGCAACCGGGATCCTATCATCACTGGGAACCCCAGCACCACTAGGAACCCCAGCACCACCAGGGACCCCAGCACCACCGAGACTCCAGCATCACCGGGGACCCCAGCGCCACCGGGATCTCAGTAAAACCGAATCCCCAGCACTACAGGAACACCAGCACCACCGGGGCCCTAGCACCACAAGGGCCCAGCACCACCAGGGCCCTAGCAGCACCAGGGCCCTAACAGCACCAGAGCCCAGCACAACCGGGGCCCTAGCACCACCGGGGCCCTAGCACCACCGGAGCCCCAGCACCACCGGGGCCCCCGCACAACCGGGCCTTCAGCATCACAAGGCCCCCAGGTCCACAAGGACCGTAGCTCCACCGGGGCCGTAGCTCCACCGGGACCGTAGCTCCACCGGGACCGTAGCACCACCGGGACCGTAGCTCCACAGGGACCGTAGCACCACCGGGACCGTAGCTCCACCGGGACCGTAGCACCACCGAGACCGTAGCTCCACAGGGACCGTAGCACCACCGGGACCGTAGCACTACCTGGACCATAGCACCACCGGGACCGTAGCTCCACCGGGACCATAGCACCACCGGGACCCTAGCTCCTCCGGGACCATAGCACCACCAGGACCGTAGCACCACCGGGACTATAACACCACCGGGACCGTAGCTCAACCGGGACCGTAGCACCACCGGAACCGTAGCACCACCGGGACTATAGCACCACCGGGACCGTAGCACCACCGGGACCGTAGCACCACCGGGACCGTAGCTCCATCGGGACCGTAGCACCACCGGGACCGTAGCTCCACCGGGACCGTAGCACTACCTGGACCATAGCACCACCGGGACCGTAGCACCACCGGGACCATAGCACCACCGGGACAATAGCACAACCGGGACAATAGCACCACCGAGACCGTAGCTCCACCGGGACCGTAGCACCACCGGGACCGTAGCTCCACCGGGACCATAGCACCATCGGGACCGTAGCTAAACCGGGACCATAGCACCACCGGGACCGTAGCTCCACCGGGACCACAGCACCACCGGGACCGTAGCACCACCGGGACCATAGCTCCACCGGGACCGTAGCAACACAGGGGCCGTAGCTCCACAGGGACCGTAGCTCAACAGGGGCCGTAGCACCACAGGGGCCGTAACACCACAAAGGCCGTAGCTCCACCGGGGCCGTAGCTCCACAGGGATCGTAGCTCCACAGGGGCCGTAGCTCCACAGGGGCCGTAGCTCCACCGGGGCCGTAGCTCCACAGGGGCCGTAGCTCCACAGGGGCCGTAGCTCCACAGGGACCGTAGCACCACCAGAACCGTAGCACCACCGAGACCATATCACCACCGGGACCGTAGCACCACCGGGACCGTAGCTCCACCGGGACCGTACCACCACAGAGCCGTAGCTCCCCAGGGACCGTAGCTACACAGGGGCCGTAGCACCACAGGGGCCATAGCTCCACCGGGGCCGCAGCTCCAAAGCGATCGTAGCTCCACAGGGGCCGTAGCTCCATCGGGGTCATAGCTCCACCGGGGCCGTAGCTCCACAGGGGCCGTAACTCCACAAGGGCCGTAGCTCCACAGGGATCGTAGCACCACCGGGACCGTAGCACCACCGGGACCATAGCACCACCGGGACCGTAGCACCACCGGGACTTTAGCTCCACCGGGACTGTTGCACCACCGGGACCGTAGCTCCACCGGGACCATAGCACCACCGGGACCGTAGCACCACCGGGACCGTAGCTCCACCGGGACTGTTGCACCACCGGGACCGTAGCTCCACAGGGACCATAGCACCACCGGGACCGTAGGACCACCGGGACCGTAGGACCACCGGGACCGTAGGACCACCGGGACCGTAGGACCACCGGGACCGTAGCACCACCGGGACCGTAGCTCCACCGGGACCGTAGCACCACCGGGACAATAGCACCACCGGGACCGTAGCTCCACCGGGATTATAGCACCACCGGTAATGTAGCACCACCGGGACCATAGCACCACCGGTACCGTAGGACCACCGGGACCGTAGGACCACCGGGACCGAAGCTCCACCGGGACCGTAGCACCACCGGGACCGTAGCTCCACCGGGACGGTGCACCACCGGGGCCGTAGCACCACCGAAACCATAGCACCACCGGGACTGTAGCACCACCGGGACCGTAGCTCCACCGGGACCGTAGCACCACCGGGACCGTAGCTCCACCGGGACCGTAGCACCACAGGGGCCGTAGCTCTACAGGGACCGTAGCTCCACAGGGCTGTAGCTCCACATGGGCCGTAGCTCCACAGGGACCGCAGCACCACTTGGACTGTAGCTCCACCGGGACCAAAGCACCACCGGGACCGTAGCTCCACCGGGACCATAGCACCACCGAGACCGTAGCACCACCGGGACCATAGCTCCACCGGGACCGTAGCTCCTCCGGGACCGTAGGACCACCGGGACCGTAGCTCCACCGGGACCATAGCACCACTTGGACTGTAGCTCCACCGGGACCAAGCACCACCGGGACCGTAGCTCCACCGGGACCATAGCACCACCGAGACCGTAGCACCACCGGGACCATAGCTCCACCGGGACCGTAGCACCACAGGGGCCGTAGCTCCACAAGGACCGTAGCTCCACAAGGGCCGTAGCACCACAGGGGCTCTAGCACCACAGGGGCTGTAGCTCCACAGGGGCCGTAGCTCCACAGGGGCCGTAGCTCCACCGGGGCCGTAGCTCCACAGGGGCCGTAGCTCCACAGGAGCCGTAGCTCCACAAAACCGTAGCACCACCGGGACCGTAGCACCACCGGGACCATAGCACCACCGGGACCGTAGCTCCACCGGGACCATAGCACCACCGGGACCGTAGATCCACCGGGACCATAGCACCACCAGGACCGTAGCACCACCGGGACCATAGCACCACCGGGACCGTAGCACCACCGGGACCGTAGCTCCACTGGGACCGTAGCTCCACCGGGACCGTAGCACCACCGGGACCGTTGCTCCACCGGGACCATAGCACCACCGGGACCGTAGCTTCACCGGGACCATAGCACATCCGGGACCGTAGGACCACCGGGACCGTAGCACCACCAGGACCGTAGCACCACCGGGACCGTAGCTCCACCGGGACCGTAGCAATACCGGGACCATAGCACCACCGGGACCGTAGCTCCACCGGGACCATAGCACCACCGGGACCGTAGCACCACCGGGACCATAGCACCACCGGGACCGTAGGACCACCGGGACCGTAGCACCACCGGGACCGTAGCTTACCGGGACCGTAGCACCACCGGGACCGTAGCTCCACCGGGACCGTAGCACCACCCAGATCGTAGCTCCACAGGGACCGTAGCACCACCGGGACCGTAGCACAACCGGAACCATAGCACCACCGGGACTGTAGCACCACCGGGACCGTAGCTCCATTGGGACCGTAGCACCACTGGGACCGTAGCTCCACCGGGACCGTAGCACCACAAGGGCCGTAGCTCCACAGGGACCGTAGCTCCACAGGGGCCGTAGCACCACAGGGGCCGTAGCACCACAGGGGCCGTAGCTCCACAGGGATCGTAGCTCCACAGGGGCGTAGCTCCACAGGGGCCGTAGCTCCACAGGGGCCGTAGCTCCACAGGGGCCATAGCTCTACAGGGGCCGTAGCTCCACCGGGTCCGTAGCTCCACAGGGGCTGTAGCTCCACAGGGGCCGTAGCTCCACCGGGACCGTAGCACCACCGGGACCGTAGCACCACCGGGAACATAGCACCACCGGGACCATAGCACCACCGGGACCGTAGCTCCACCGGGACCGTAGCACCACCGGAACCGTAGCTCCACCGGGACCATAGCACCACCGGGACCGTAGCTCCACCGGGACCATAGCACCACCGGGACCGTAGCTCCACCGGGACCATAGCACCACCGGGACCGTAGCACCACCGGGACCATAGCTCCACCGGGACCGTAGCACCACAGGGGCCGTAGCTCCACAGGGACCGTAGCTCCACAGGGGCCGTAGCTCCACAGGGGCCATAGCTCTACAGGGGCCGTAGCTCCACCGGGGCCGTAGCTCCACAAGGGCTGTAGCTCCACAAGGGCCGTAGCTCCACAGGGACCGTAGCACCACCGGGACCGTAGCACCACCGGGAACATAGCACCACCGGGACCATAGCACCACCGGGACCGTAGCTCTACCGGGACCGTAGCACCACCGGGACCGTAGCTCCACCGGGACCATAGCACCACCGGGACCGTAGCTCCACCGTGACCATAGCACCACCGGGACCGTAGCTCCACTGGGACCATAGCACCACCGGGACCGTAGCACCACCGGGACCATAGCTCCACCGGGACCGTAGCACCACAGGGGCCGTAGCTCCACAGGGACCGTAGCTACACAGGGGCCGTAGCAGCACAGGGGCTCTAGCACCACAGGGGCCGTAGCTCCACCGGGGCCGTAGCTCCACAGGGATCGTAGCTCCACAGGGGCCGTAGCTCCACAGGGGCCGTAGCTCCACCGGGGCCGTAGCTCCACATGGGCCGTAGCACCACAGGGACCGTAGCTCCACAGGGACCGTAGCACCACAGGGACCGTAGCTCCACAGGGACCGTAGCACCACAGGGACCGTAGCTCCACAGGGACCGTAGCACCACAGGGACCGTAGCTCCACAGGGACCGTAGCACGACTCTCTGACCGCGGGTTCAAGCCCCGCCCGTGGTATGGTTTGTTTGCAATTGTGTCACTACGATTTCGTGAGTCATAATACATATTATTCTGGAGACGGTAGACGAAGCTGAGAGGTAATTTGAAGGTGTTCGGTACATAAGCCATGTTAGAAAGTGTTCACTTCCATAGCCCTGATGGACTGTCTTCCACTTCTTACACTTAATACAAAAGTACTTTATTAAAAAATTCATTTCTAACCGCTGGACCAACTTCTACGTCTGTTTATCCACTCGTCTGGGGAAACCGTCATTAATATTTGTCCTGAAAGCACGAAGATAATGTTGGGATTCCCTTGTTGTGGTAATAAATTTCCTTCTCTCAATGCAGCCGATGGATACAATGGATAATTCAAATATGGTAAAAAACGAAAAGCCCTCAACAGTACCCATCTTCTGAAAAAAGTACTGTCCAGCAATAATATCGGATGACTCAAAAACTCTGCCTATCCTGGTAAATTCACTTCAGCCATTGCCACCTTGCAGAAGATAAGCTTATCTAGGCCCGGGGTACCCAGTAATATATTGTTTACGTCCGTTATTTTTATTACATACATAGAGCTTTAATGGTACTGCCCTTTAAAGCCAACCTTTAACTGTGGCGTACCACACCTAGGATGAAACACACAACAATAGATAACTTGCAGATAACTGTATACTTTTAGATGAAGATGACCATCGCTGTGGTTAATTGACAGAAGGTTCTCTCGGTCATAAACACTAGTGTCCTGATTACTGAATATACTGAATATACTGAATACACTGAATATACTGAATACTGAATATACTGAATATAGGTTATCTGTGAGAGAGACGTCGTCCGAACCATTATATTTCAATATATATTATTATAATTTATATGTATTAATTATCTTAAAATATTTTGTAACGCTTGGTTTCAATGTAATTGATTTCGTCACAAAATGAAGAAAGAGTTTACACAGCAACAAATGAAGAATAACAATATCCAGAAGTTAAATAGTCTATTACTGATTTCAGAATTCATGACAACAGCGAAGACAATTTTCCTGGGAGCTTCAGGACACCACCTTTCATCTGACACAATAAATGATTACATCGGCGGCTTCTCCACAACAATTATATTATTCCAGTTTATTAACAAACGATTTTTATCGTCGTCATTAAATAATATTTCATAAGTGACAACGCAAATTTAAAATTAATACAGCACGAGCTATATTCTGTATTAAGACATGTTCGCCTACCTCATTTTTTTGTATTTACATTTTAATGTTGTTCGGATGTTTTACTACAATTCTGAGTCACTATGGGTTAATGTTTGTTAAGTAGAACTTACACAGCAGAAAAATTATTAATTTTTTATATTATAACAATGTAGAATGTTATTTTACTCTTTTTCTCATCACTGTATTTCATTTAAATTCATTTTCGTCTCATACAGTTCACACACACACACAGGAAAGAAGGGTCAGAGGAGACATGATAACGACATACAAAATACTGCGGGGAATTGACAAGGTAGACAGTGACAGGATGTTTCAGAGAGGGAACACAGAAACAAGGGACACAACTGGAAGCTGAGGACTCAGATGAGTCAAAGGGATGTCAGGAAGCATTTCTTCAGCCACAGAGTAGTCAGGAAGTGGAATAGTCTAGAGAAAGATATAGTGGAGGCAGGAACCATACATAGTTTTAAGACAAGGTATGATAAAGCTCATGGAGCAGGGAGAGCAGAGACCCAGTAGCAGACAGCGAAGAGGCGGGGCCAGGAGCTGAGTCTCGACCCCTGCAACCACAATTAGGTGAGTACAATTAGGTGAGTACACACACAAACACACACACACACACACACACACACACACACACACACACACACACACACACACAGGGAAACTAGAGAAAGTGCAAAGGTTTGTAACTAGATTGGTCCCGGAGCTAAGGGGCATGTCCTACGAGGAGAGGTTAAGAGAAATCGACCTGACGATACTAGAAGACAGGAGAGATAGTGGGGATATGATAACGACATATAAAATATTGAGTAATCGACAATTTGGACAGACAGGATGTTCCAGAGATGGGACACAGCAACAAGGGGTCACAGTTGGAAGTTGAAGACTCAGATGAATCAATGGGATGATAGTAAGTATTTCTTCAGTCACAGAGTTATCGGGAAGTGAATAGTCTGGGAAGTAATGTAGTGGAGGTAGGATTCATACATAGCTAAATTAAATTGCGGTTGTTATAATAAGGTTAGGTAAGTTTCCTAAGGTTCTTTTGGTACAAAATTATTAATTTTTACATTAACATAAATTAAAAAAATATATCTTTAAATGTATAAGAGAAAATTTTAAAAAGAACTTAATTTTAGATGAGTTCTTGCTAAATGACCAGTTTTACCTATTAGGCACGACATATATATATATATATATATATATATATATATATATATATATATATATATATATATATATATATATATATATATATATATATATATATATATATATATATATAGGGAGGTACCACTTCTGGAACTGTCAAAGACAAGCCACGGGGGGTGGAAATCTTTAGCTCAAGTACTTTCACACTTCTCAGTGCGTCATCAGGAGCCATACAATGTTGCAAGGGTGCAAGTGACGCAGGGAAAGTTTTCTCGGAGTAGCGCAGTGAGGATGTCTCCAGACGCAGCTTCTCTCAGAATGTGGCTAACGGTCGGTGTCAACCCCACACCACCACCCTCTCCCTACTCCCCATAAGGGGTTGGAGGGTTTTTGAGATGCCAAGTATGAAATTAGAAGACATAATAGCCAGCCCCAAGCTTTTCTCTCTCTCTCTCTCCAGCCGCTTATAACAGGTCATGTGATTTGTGAAATTACTTTTCTTGTTGGATACTATATATATGGATTGCTATCATTCTGTGTAACCATTTTAATAAATAAAATAAAGGAATAGAATGTGCTCTTTGTCCGTTTAAATGTTTTCCTCTGGGGTACTCGAATGTTCCCAGGGGTACTCAGAAGTGTCTCTTCCTAAATATTGTCTATTATATTTTAATATGCCTTACTTGGTAATCTTTTATACCAATCCGATAATATTTTTATGATCCATTTTTTTTACTAATACCTTTTAACCCCACTACCTATGTTATCCCGTAATTTTGTGTACCTGTGAATGTATGGTCAATGTATTTTACAGGAACAGCTAAACGGGTTATATAACCCTTCACCACTGACGTAGCATGAAGTTTTGGTGCATAGACACAGGTCGAGCGTCACCAATCCATCATGAATCCACCTGGCATAAGGACCAATCCTGTGATTTTGTATAGCATTGTTAAGATTGTGTAAAATAGACTCTACTAAATAGCTATCGAGCTTGTATAACCCATAATTTGAGTTGTATACTGTATTCCTTTCATGTTTCAAGAGGGAAGATTCAATTATGTTTCTTTCCATTACAGAACAGCATGGTACAATAATCTGGGCAGCATCCCACTCCAGTGGGTGATTACAGGAACTAACGTGGTTAAAGATAGCGTTCGACTCCTGCCCTGTCCTGACTAAGTATTTATGTTGGGCTATTCTGGTTTCCAGAAATTTACCAGTTTGACCAATATATGAGAGAGGACACTGAGTACATGGGACCTTGTAAACCCCACCAACTTTGTTGGAGGGTGTGTTGGAGGGTGTGTTTGAGGGTGTGTTTTTAATCAGTCTTTGTTTCACAGTCCCTGTGTTTTTTAAAGTAAGGTTTATATTGATCTTTTTTAATGCCTCAGGTAGGCAAACCAGGTTCTCATTGTATGGTAAAACTAGTAAATTTTTCCTGGCCATCACTTCCTTGGGTTCAGTCCTGTAGAAAGTATTTCGTGCTGACATTAGTGACTTCTCCACAAAAAGTACTTGAGCTAAAGATTTGCACCCCCCCGTGGCTTGTCTTGCATAGTTAAGATCGCCTGTCTGCGATTGTTTGCATATATATATATATATATATATATATATATATATATATATATATATATATATATATATATATATATATATATATACACGCAGTAAAAACTCCATAGCATCATGTTAAATATTTAAGGATATAAAAAATGTCGTTGCAATAATTGATAGCAAGCTAGGCTCACTGTTGACGTTGGCTGCTAGAGGCTCGTCATGCCTACCATCAATTTATCATCAAGCTGCCTCAGTCTTTCATAGAAATTCAACTTTTGCAGCCACTAACGGGTTGTCATTTGATTATTTGTGGATAGAAAATCCTGGTGTACTGATTGGTTTTCCATTTTTTTTTTTTTGTGAGGTGAGGAATGTGTGGGTCAGGGAGTGGTACTTGATATTTTGTTCTTTACCCTCCTCATTGTTCTGATTATTCTCCTCTTTCTCTCCTTCTTCGTTTAGTCTCTCTCTCGCTGTGAAATTAAGAAATGGTTATAACTGACCATAATTTTTAAAGGGGTGGACCAGTAAGCCAGCGGAATTCCTCGGTCAGATGACCAAAAGCTCCAACGGCGGGTCAAGACCCGCGTCAGGAAACACTTGTCCTGTTTCCTGACGAACCTTACCTAACCTAACCTCTCGCTGTTGCTCTCTCTCTCTCGCTCTTTTCTCTTCTCTGTTTTAGTAGCTATGAGTTGCCAATCTATCTCGACTAATTTCAAAGCCTAGCTCTATCATTAACGCTATAAAAAAATCTCAAGTATATATGTGTGTACTCTATTTAATATTAATCAACAAACATATATGGTACAGGAAGCAGTTCGAGTCGCCTGTAAGCCAAAGGTTTCATTGTGTCAATGTATTTTCATTACCTGGCTGTCAATTTGTTGTGGAAAATATTCTGAAATCGAGTAGGCCGATGAATGAATGGTTGTTGATGGAGTGATGTAATCGACAAGAGTTTAATCATAGTGAAAATGTTGATGGCTTATCTTTTGCTACTATTCTGTAGCTGTTTTGTGGCTTTCATTTTAGAAATACATTGAAATTCGAAACATAAATCAGTATGACATATTTACATTACAATAAAATACAATACCAGGGACTATGAACAACTATTTTAATTTGATTGCAAAGTGAAAATTATATAATTTACAATGTTTTAAATACTTTATTAAACAGGTACACTCTGTATAGCCAGGTGCTTTCTGCACTACCATGTAATGTGATCTATGTAAACAAGTGTACTCTAAACTATTAAGCCATCCCGTATTCATATTTTATAGTGAATTTTAGTAAATAAATTTTTCGAGTCGGCTAAAAACGTTATAAAAGTTCATTATATATTAATAGTTTTAGCTTATTCAAACTCAATAACTTCATAACTGAAGCCATTGTACACAATCTGAAGCCAGATTAATCCCTGAACTCGTTGGAGTATCTTAAATGCGGTTCTGCACTGACGACTTGAGTAGCACTCAGGTTCTGCTGCTCCCACTCACCCTTATGCATAAACCAGCATTTACCTAATAGGATTCCTTCACTCTTGCTGCTTCCCTAGACCCATTTTTCTCTTTATGTGAAAGGAATTTTCCTACTGATAAATGCCAGATACTTTTGAAATCGGAATTTTTAATGTCTCTATAATATTATATGAAGTATGACGGTATGTTGGTGATATTTGACATGTCCCTAACGTTGTCGTTTCTAAGTCATTATTAAATATTTATTGTTGATTGTCTTTTATATGCTTTCTACTGCTACTGTTTTAATATCTTGCCTTCATCTTTGTGGCACCTGGCACTGGTCTACGTGATGCCATCTCATTCTAGTTAAAGTCGTGCCCTTGAACTAATTTACCTGGACTTCCTACTCATTCTGGCAACATTGCAAGCTCTTGAAGATGTGTTGATTCCAGTAAGAAAGGTTTTGACCTATAATTCAACTCCCCCATGTGGTTGTTTTGCATCTTGTAACGTTTGTTTGCTATTATTCCCTAAGTCAAAACATGTGTATGTGTAGGGGAACGGATGATCTAGTTAAAGCATATCACATGAACTAAATAGATGGTATGTTGAAACACGCCACGGAACTATGACGGAGGATTAAAGGACTGACAGACTACTAAAAAGAAATGAGTAAGGAAGCAGCGACTGCGGGAAGATAGATTGGATACAGAACTAGAAGGAATGAGAGACAGGAATAATCAACATACACAAAGACAAATTAAATTTTATAAACATCGAAAGATTAAAATGAAATTATGAAGGTTTCGGGAAGAGAAGCCTTTTTCATAATGTTTAATGTTTTTCGAACGTTTCTTCGCACGGTAAGCGACTCCCAGACTGCGTCACTCCAGCAGATGATCTTTCCTCTCCCTTCCTTCCTTCCCCTTGTTTTCTTCCCTCTTCTTCAGTAGACATCAACTTTCCCTCTAGCTCTTGTCTCTTCATAGCAGTAGTCACAACCCTCCCTGCCCATGTTACATCACAGTAGCACCAATATCTCTCTCTCTCTCTGTCTCTATTTCCCTCTCTCTCTCTTTACACAGGGTTTGACAAGGTTAGGTTAAGGATTCTTAACTTCATTGACAAGCTATTGACAAGTTAATGATTCTTAACTTTATTAACAAGCTAAGAGCTGTTACCTAAATCGGCTCATTTAAAAGCCCATTTTTATTATGAGGAATACAAGTGGGGAACAGGATGAAGTTGGTCAGCAATTTCATTTGATCTGCTGACATTATTTCGTTGATATCGTTTTTCTGTACGAACATGTTTCAGGCTCGAGTCATCCTGGAAATCTCAGCTGAAGCAATGGAGAGGAGAAGGGTACAATCGCAGTGAAGTTGCTGCTTGTTGTCCGTCTTGTGGTGTAGAAGCTCTCTTCTCGCTGTCCTAGAGGTGGAGCCAAGTGTGGTACTTTGACGATGTTGGTCTTGTACATAACAGTAAGGCCGCCCACATCCCTCCTGTGTGAAGGCTCTGCTGAAATGACAAATCTATCCAGGCGGGGTTAAGGCGAGAACTGAGGCGTCTTGTTCTGTTCTCTATTCTGTCAAGAAGTCGCATATTAGATGGGGGGCAGGCAATCCAAGAAAGTGGAGCATACTCAAGGTGTGAGCGTAATTGTGACTCGTACAGAATCTTGCAACCTCTTCTGTCAAGTAGATGCGAGATACGTCGATTTGCAGTAAGCTTCCTGGTTGCCTTGTTTGCCAGATTTACAAAGTGGTTCTTCATAGTCATCTTGGAGTCGAATTTCATCCCAAGGATATCAGCTTCTTTCCCTGGTACCAACACACTTCCATTCATACTTACCACTGCTCCAGCATTACCATCATGGTGCCTAGAGACTATTATCATTGTTTACCACAGGCTGACATAGCTGTAAGCTGCTGATGTAGCGTAGAGCAGTTGACATTTCCTCTCTTGGGTAAGTAAATGTTATCGTGAGGTCATCTGCATATGCATGGAATTCTGGGATGAGATGGACGAGGTCGCTGAAGTAGACATTCCATAACAATGGCCCAAGCACACTTCCCTGTGGAACACTTGCACCAATAGGCTGTCTTGTTGACTCTGTCCCATTGATAACAACACTTAGAGATCTACCTTGAAAGTAATCACTGAGAAGACATAGTGCAAAGCCTGTAATTTCCAGTGCTAGCAGTTTTGCCAAGAGGCCCTGGCGCCATACTCGGTCGAAAGCACCAGCAATGTCCAGTGCTACCACACAGGTGACTTGGGATTCATCCAGTGACTGGCACCATTTAGTGGAGAGGTTTAACAATAGATCAGCAACAGAGTAACCTTTTCTGAAGTCATATTGACGGTCACAAAGAAGTATGTGGTAGTCGAAAACCTGTCATTTGCCGTGAGATTATTGTCTCAAGGATCTTGCCACTGATTGACAGGCGTGACACTGGTCTGTAGTTACTGATTTCTGCTCTGCTCTTCTTTTTGTGAACAGGAATTATAATTGCCTCTTTCCACAGATAGGGCCATTTACACTGTGCTAGGCAGTGCTGATAGTTACGTGTTAGAGGTGCTGCTAGCTGGCCTGCACATCTACAAAATAATCTACAGCTCAGGTAGTCTGGGCCCACAGCTTTTTCTTGGTCCAGCATTTAAGAAGATACACCTACCTTACTGTTACCACTGACAGCCTTGACACAGTTCTTGCGCTCTCTCTTTCCATTGTAGAAATCATGATTTCACATTTCTTCGCATTTCTTCTAATGTATCGAGAATTGTATTTCGTGAAGCACTATACCTGTTTGGAGTTGCTGAACTTTGGTTATCCTTTTAGTAAAAACATGTCATTTAAGGTAAATACTTTTTTTTCATATGAAAATATTCTGAGCTGACAATTACATATGACTGAAATTTAACTCAAAATTATGGAAAACATGAATTTATATGACGAACAATAAATACACTTTTCAAAATGTTGACAAATATAAAATATTTCCTAGTAGTAAATATCTTGCAATATAACATCCCTAGCGTAGGTAAAAACAATATTATGAAATACAAAACTGCGTAGTATTTCCCCATACGCAATGATTTAAGGCTACAGTAAACACTGATATTCTGCATGACCTTGACGCTGTAAGTCTGAAAGCTGACTCAGCTAAAGTGAATGCGACACGGTAACACTAATTTTAATTCTATAACACTGTTACTATATTACGGTGACTAAAACGATGTAACACCGACTGTAGCGAGGCACCACTGACTGAGTCACTGGAGGAGACACAGCATAGAGGTGACGAAGCACCACTGACAGTGAGTCATTGGAGGAGACACAGCATAGAGGTGACGAGGCACCACTGACAGTGAGTCATTGGAGGAGACATAGCATAGAGGTGACGAGGCACCACTGACAGTGAGTCACTGGAGGAGACACAGCATAGAGGTGACGAGGCACCACTGACAGTGAGTCATTGGAGGAGACACAGCATAGAGGTGACGAGGCACCACTGACAGTGAGTCACTGGAGGAGACACAGCATAGAGGTGACGAGGCACCACTGACTAAGTCATTGGATGAGACACAGCATAGAGGTGACGAGGCACCACTGACTGAGTCATTGGAGGAGACACAACATAGAGGTGACGAGGCACCACTGACAGTGAGTCATTGGAGGAGACACAGCATAGAGGTGACGAGGCACCACTGACTGAGTCATTGGAGGAGACACAGCATAGAGGTGACGAGGCACCACTGACTGAGTCATTGGAGGAGACACAGCATAGAGGTGACGAGGCACCACTGACTGAGTCATTGGAGGAGACACAACATAGAGGTGACGAGGCACCACTGACTGATTCATTGGAGGAGACACAGCATAGAGGTGACGAGGCACCACTGACAGTGAGTCATTGGAGGAGACACAGCATAGAGGTGACGAGGCACCACTGACAGTGAATCACTGGAGGAGACACAGCATAGAGGTGACGAGGCACCACTGACAGTGAGTCACTGGAGGAGACACAGCATGGAGGTGACGAGGCACCACTGACAGTGAGTCACTGGAGGAGACACAGCATGGAGGTGACGAGGCACCACTGACAGTGAGTCACTGGAGGAGACACAGCATGGAGGTGACGAGGCACCACTGACAGTGAGTCACTGGAGGAGACACAGCATGGAGGTGACGAGGCACCACTGACAGTGAGTCACTGGAGGAGACACAGCATGGAGAGCTGCCTGACAATATCAAATGATGTTGCTTTTCCGGTAATTAAGTTATTGCGGAAGTTACACCAGCACTGTGGTTCTCTGAACAGTTAGTGGTACACAACGTTAAGACAGCAGATACTAAACACCAGCACTACTCTCAACACTACAATTAACTAGTACAACAGTACTTTTCTTCCTCGTGATATAATTCAAACGAAATATATGTAATGACAATGTAAATTACGTAATAGGTATTCATTGTGAGCAATTTAGCATTCAACAGTTTGGTAAAAAATCTATAATAATCCATTCAGAAATAATTCTGGAAACGGTATAGTAAAAATTGCTTGTATACGAGGATTAATTATGTTTAATCGTACTTAATGCCCGTTGGTTCAACTAGATACTAATATTATGCATTTACCAAGCGGAAAAAAATGGTGCGACTGAAAATTTCTGACATCAAAGCATCTGATAGCACAGCTAAGGAGGGAAAATAATAATATTTACTTTCTTATGCAGAGAAAAGAGAAGAAAAGTGAAGGAACGAGTAACTGTGAGACTGAAAGACAATCTTGAAAAAAAATTCTATCATGGATTACTAATTTTTTTTGCAATATTTTATATAATGGGGATTAACTTCAACGTGAGTTTCGCTATTATAAATGATCTTTTATATTCATGTTCATATTCACGCAATTTAAGTAAGTCTTTCCCTGAGACGAGTAATAAACGTGATGCTTCTTGCAGTACGTACTGACTCATCATCCTGCAGTGGACCTCTGTCTCATTCACAAGATGTGTCCCCACACCCTGCATGCTCTCTCTCCCTTCTCTCGTGTCTCCTCACACATCATCCCTTCACCCTGCTTCCTCTCACCCTGTACTCTTCTATCACCTGCCCCTTCACCCTGTTCTCTTGTCTCCTTACCATGTACTCTCTCCTATCCCCTGGTTATGAGCTCTCCCCTTTTTTTCTCATCACATTCTTCTGACATCATATCCTGGACTTTCCAGCATCACTCCTCTCCTTGCTATTAGCGACCCAAGAAGCTGACAGCTGCAACATCATGGATATTTAGTCTGTATATCTTGTCTCGCTCAAAATTGACTTTCCGACCAGTAATAATCTTTCTCTCCTGGTATTATATATACTATTTATTCGAGCACTCGGCGCTATATTGTGTTTGTGAGAGTTCTCGACGCTATAAGAAAAGAGGATATTGTTAAACCTTTACAGTTACTAGAGAAAAAATAATATAGGGCGCCGGGAAAGGAAAGCAATTATGTCCAAAATGTGATGATGACTATGGCCATAAATACATATGTCAGTACTGTGTACTACTGTGTACCCATACCAGTAACCGCTACTGATTCACTGCCTCCCTACGTGAATCACTGACCGTTACGTGACTCAATGCTGACCTAGCATGACGTCACTAGCTCTTTGAATCCGTGCCCTCCAGGCACTGAGCAGGTCAGTTGAAGACAAGGCATAGTGGAGAGTAGACAGGCTCAGGCGCCAGGTTCTGAGTGCTCTCCCTTATTTTACCACTAATATAAGTTACCAAGCCATCCATCGTGCGTGTTTATTACCAAATCCATCAATCGAACCCCCACGACTCCTACATACATCCATACATACACACATACAGACACACATACATACACACATACATACACACACATACACATACATACACACACACATACATACACACACACACATACACACACACATACATACATACACATACATACACACATACATACACACATACACACACACACACAGTGCAGTGGATCAGAGAATTTCTGATAGGAAGGAAACAACGAGTGATGGGTACATGACGAGGTGTCAGAGTGGGTGACTTTGAAGAGCGGAGTTCCACATGGGTCAATGCTAGGACCGGTGCTGTTTCTGGAATGACATGACGGAAAGGATAGATTCTGAGGTGTCCTTGTTTGAAAGTGACGTGAAGCTAATACGGAGAATTCAAGTGGATGAAGATAACGTAGAACTACAAAAAGATCTGGGCAGGCTGCTGCAAGCCTGGTCTAACAACTGGCTCCTGGAATTTAACCCCACCAAGTGCAAGCAAAGTCATGAAGATCGGGAATGGTCAAAAACCACAGATGTAGTACAGGCTACGGGGGCCAAAGATTGCGAACCTCACTCAAGGAAAAGCATCTTGGAGTGAGTATAATACCGAGCACATCTCCTGAGGTCATCAACCAAATAACTGCTGCAGCATATGGGCGCCTGGCAAACCTAAGAATAGCATTTCAACACCTTAGCAAAGAATCGTTCAAGACTGTACACCCTGTACGTCAGACCCACATTGGAGTATGCAGCAAGGGAATGGAACCCACACCTGGTCAAGCACGTCGAGAAATTAGAGAAAGTAAAAAGGTTTGCAACAAGGCTAGTCCCAGAGCTAAGGGATATGTCATACGAGAAGAGGTTAAGGGAAATCGACCTGACGACACTGGAAGACAGGAGAGATAGGGGTGACATGATAGCAACATACAAAATGCTGACAGGAATTGACAAGATGGATAGGGGCAGAATGTGTCAGAGATGGCACGAAGCAACAAGAGGTCACAACTGTAAGTTGAAGTCTCAGTTGAGTCACAGGGAAGTTAGGAAGTTTTTCTTCAGCCATAGATTATTATTATTATTATAATCAAATAGAAGCGCTAAACCACAGGGGTTATACAGCGCTGCAGGTTATTGTAGGATGCAGGGAGAGTGGGTTGTAAGAGGGAGATGGATGATTAGTAGGGTATGGAGTGCAGCATGACAGTGGATAGTGCAGGGGTGGAGGGTAGCAAGAGATCGAGGTAGAAGGGACTGAGGGAGGTGGAAATAAATGGTATAAAATACCGACACAATGGAAAAATAAACACATAAGCAGTATAATGTGATCCTTTATTGACAACGTTTCGCCCACGCAGTGGGCTTTATCGAGTCACAGACAGATCTACCTGGAAAATGAGCAACATGGAGATATATATAGGGTACAGTCAGGTGGAGAATGCTGGGTCAGGTGGAGAAAGCTGCATGTGAGTCTTAAAAGTAGTGTGATAGTTAAAAACATAGTGTGACTTAAAGGACCTGCAGTGTACCATTCTTGAGTTCTAGGTGGGATAGCGTTGAAGAAGTTTCTTGGCAATAGGTTCAGCTATGTTGTAGAAGCCGTTGTTCTGGTTGAAGTTGTTGTATATCCAACATGCAGCTTTCTCCACCTGACCCAGCATTCTCCACCTGACTGTACCCTATATATATCTCCATGTTGCTCATTTTCCAGGTAGATCTGTCTGTGACTCGATAAAGCCCACTGCGTGGGCGAAACGTTGTCAATAAAGGATCACATTATACTGCTTATGTGTTTATTTTTCCATTGTGTCGGTATTTTATACCATTTATTTCCACCTCCCTCAGTCCCTTCTACCTCGATCATAGAGTGTAGTTGTTGTATATCCAACAACTTCAACCAGAACAACGGCTTCTACAACATAGCTGAACCTATTGCCAAGAAACTTCTTCAACGCTATCCCACCTAGAACTCAAGAATGGTACACTGCAGGTCCTTTAAGTCACACTATGTTTTTAACTATCACACTACTTTTAAGACTCACATGCAGCTTTCTCCACCTGACCCAGCATTCTCCACCTGACTGTACCCTATATATATCTCCATGTTGCTCATTTTCCAGGTAGATCTGTCTGTGACTCGATAAAGCCCACTGCGTGGGCGAAACGTTGTCAATAAAGGATCACATTATACTGCTTATGTGTTTATTTTTC